>JASGXE010005007.1:0-26163 GCA_030068105.1 Sinentomon sp. SZTP_YWyxl | reverse complement strand
TGCCCATTCTAACACTCGTCCATATGCTCATAGAGGGACGGCAAGCCCCGCCTATTCCTGAAATTGTCCGGAAACAGAGTGGCTCAATGCTTGCAAATGTGAAGACTCTTTCGACGGACATGGTATTTCGAATGTGCAATGAGCTTGCCTTATGATATTGCTTGCGAAACATTTTTCAGAAACCCAAATGGTTTTCTCTTCATGGAGGCGCACAACAACGCCGAGCGAAAATAATTTTTTGGACAGTTAGGAGCCAGTGCAAGTTTTTGGCAAAATCCATGACTGCGTGCACAGGTTCCACAAATTTGAAAATCCCTGACTCCGGCCGCGTCGGTCGGAGAAAAAGCGCTTCTCCGATTTTCGTTCTTTTCAACTTTCACCCCGCGAATTTACGAGATGCTGCAACGCACATAGCACTAGTGCAGGGAATTTGCTTGCCGTGGGATTCTGCGGGGTTTCATATGATTAAAGTCAGGCTCTGGCCTGTGAATAGGGGCGTGCAGGGGAATATGCCGGGGCGGGGAGCAAAGTGCCACTCTTAATTTGGGAAAATATCCTCTTTGGTGATTTCCTTTTGCAGAAAAATGCATGCGTTATTACAGTTCCAAAAGAGCTGTCTATACAAGTGGCGGATCCAGCCTCTTTTGACGGGGCGCGGCACAAAGGGAACACTCTGTTATGGGGTCTTGAGAAGTGCGCCAGCAATAAGGATGTAACGAGCGGGGCATACCTTTGGCCCTGTCTGTTAGATCCCGGATTGAACTGATCACAGAGATCCTGGGGACAAAATGCCCCGGTGGAATGCGAACTTTTGAAATTTTTAGTTCATTTTTGGTGCAATGTGAATTTTCCGAAAAAATCGGCAGAAAACAATATTTTACCCCACGAGAAGGGTGCTCGCCTAGCCTGCTGCTCCCAGTTGGATCTGCCACTGCTGTCTACATATTGACTAAGCAAAGTTGGCGGACGAAATTTGTGGTTCGCCATTTGTTGCTTGCCAACCTGAGCTAAGCTTGCTTCTTGCCGTGTGTTGCTTGTTGTAACCTGCTTCTTGGTGTCTGCCCATTGTTAACTTGGTCTTGCAGGCCGCTTATTTATGAACCGCAAATGACGTCCGCGATCTTTGTCTACTCCACATGTGATAGACATTATCTTTATCTTAAGAAATGTCTTTATCTTTTGTCTTTTTAGATGTCTTTGGAACTGTACATTATAAGGTCTTTTTAAGGTATGGTACCATTGGTACCTTGTGTACCAGTATGGTACCTTGTGTACCAATGTGCATTATAAGGTACATTGCACTTCATAATGCAGATTATTTTTTGAAATCGTTAATCGTTTTTGTGCAATTTAGAATTTTGTTCCTGCGAACCAAATCAATGCGCGGCTTCGTCAAAATATATGCATCGTTATGAATTCGGACAAATGAACGGTCGAGCAGGGTTTAGTATAAGGTCATGCCAGCATCGTCTTAAAACAGGAGCTTTCTTCATTTTCAAACAAAACTTCTCGTATTGTTCATGCATATGCAAAGAACGCGCGGAGTGTTTCTGCTCAGTGAAGAAATTTTTTCCAATTGCAAACAAACAACGAAGAGGTATCCAGGCGAGCAGGAACAAAACGGCCTATAGAACAAACACCCTTTCCTCTGCCTGAAAGGAGCACGAGATGGAACACACTCCTGCCTGAAAGGAGCTGCCTGAAGGGAGTAAACACACTTCTGCCTAAAAGCAGTGAACACATTTCTGCCGGGTAGGAGTAAACACACTTATATCTGAAAGATGTGAACACACTTCTGCCGGGTATAGGAGTAAATACACTTCTGTCTGAAAGATATGAACACACTTCTGCCGGGTAGGAGTAAATACACTTCTGCCTGAAAGATGTGAACACACTTCTACCGGGTAGAAGTGAACACACTTCTGTCTGGAAGATGTGAACACACTTCTACCGGGCAGAAGTAAACACACTTCTGTCTGAAAGATGTGAACACACTTCTACCGGGTAGAAGTAAACACACTTCTGTCTGAAAGATGTGAACACACTTCTGCCTGAGAGGAATAAACACACTTCTGCCTGAAAGGAGTAAACACATTTTCTGCGTAAACAGCACACTTCTTCCAGAGAGAAGTAAACGCAATTCTGCTTGAAACTTAGCAAATGAGTGACAAAAAAACATTGAGCGCCAGTTTGAGCTTTGGCTTTCAGGGAAATGAGAAAAAGGGTAACTGAAATTGCGTTGTCGGCTCACTGAAAGCCCCAGGGTGTTTATGTTCAATTTGAAATTCTAATCACATCCACCTTCTTTGTTTCGGTAAGAAAGTAGCCCAAGGCACTATGGAAGTGAAATGAACATGTCAGGTAAGTGGCATTTCGATTTGAGACAAAATTGTCGTGAAGTGTTGCTGCCATCACGTTTTTTTTAGTTTTTGAAATAGAAATACGCAGGAAATGCACGAAAAGAAAACCAAATTGCATTAGGACCTATGAGTGTTCCAGTGTATTTGCAGTTCACACCTGCCCAAAACACTGGTGAAAGAAAGATTTTAAGATTTTAATAGGAAGATTTTTAAGTCAAGGCTAACAGACTTGGCATTTTCGCTGCCTAAATTACAGATATATCATCCAATATGGAAGAATGTTTGGAAATCAAATTTTTCTCAAATTATTGGTGAATAAAACCATCTCTCTCACGGCGGAGAGATCATGACGGGGGTAACGCTAACTCCGAGCTGCGAGGTAAATTTTTGTCATCTGCTCTAATGGAAAAAAAATACCTCGCAGCTCGGAGTTAGCGTTACCCCCGTCATGATCTCTCCGCTGTCAGAATGTTCACATTCTCCAAGATGCATAAAACTGATCCAAATCGAATGACATCCGACGGGAAAACGTCTCGAGGGAATTTTTTGCAAGTAGGTCCGAATCCCGAAGTAAAAAATCCCACGATATAGGTACCTACTCGTGTTCATACCCTCGAAAGAGGTCTGAAACTTGCACAAAAAGCGAGCGATTGATTTCGGATGGGAAACACCATCTGTTGAACAAAAATGTGTGCAGGCTATATAGCACAGATGTCACAGACCAACAAAAACACATGGCACAATTTTAAAATGCGAATTTTGAAAGAGTTTGCTTTTTCTGGCCACTTATCCGAATCCGATGAACTCATCATCCGTTTCCCATTTTTCTGTTCGTCAAACATATTTCATGGCCTGTTGCCACAAATTGCAACTCCTCATTCCACTTGAAGATTTGTGCTAAGAATGCTCCCAAGTGTGCTCAGAGTGAATTCAGAATTCTTTCAACAATGAAAACTCGGTCAAAAACTTCATTCTCGGCATAGAAATTAAAGTTCTTCTGTGTATTTAAATGGAAGAGTGTGAAGCATTCTCTGCTCATATATCTTCAAGTGGAATGAGCTGTACCGTGGTTGTTCGCAACAATGACGTCACATGCATTTACTTGGCGTGAATTTGATACAAGAAAAATAGGGTAAAGTTAATCCTGTGGGGGGGACAGTATTTACCGTCTCCCTTGGTCACGGCGGATTAAAAATTCACCCTAAAACGAAAAAAGGTTGTGTTTTATTGCGGGGGACACAATTTCCCGCAAGGCAGGAAATATACCTGAACCAACGTACAGAGTATTCCACATGGACCAAGAGGTGATCAAACTATCGAGTAGCACTCAAAAGAAATTCGGAAAATTCTACAAAGGTGAGGTTAGGTTTGGTTAGGTTAGGTTTGGTTAGGTTTGGTAAGGTAGCCATCACATGCCTTTAATTTGTTTTTTTGTTCAATAAATAGGTTAGGTTAGGTTTGGTTTGGATAGCTTCTGTTGTGTGAGACATAAGATTAGAATTGAATAAAAACAAATGAAAGGAGTGTGATGGCCAAGCTGACCAAACCTAACCTAACCTTACCTAACCTAACCTTATATAACCTAACCTAACCAGACCTAACCTAACCTAACAATACTTTAGTTGAATTTTCCGATTTTCAGTTTAGCGCCGTTCGATAAGCGCGCCGCTTGTAAGCGCGCGGTTTAGCGCCGCCGCTTGTCCGACCCTCGTGGCGCAGAGGTTAGCGCGTCGGACTCGTAATCTGAAGATTGCGGGTTCGAATCCCACCTGGGACACAAGATTTGCCGTGGCACTTGTGTGTGCATCCTCCCTCGGCGAGGCACGGTAAATGAAATTTGCCATGGCACTTGTGTGTGCATCCTCCTTCGGCGAGGCATGGCGAATTCGGTCGGAAAGGCAGACTAGTGGCCAGTCTGTTAGTCCTTCGGATGGGACTTTAAGAAGGAGGTCCCGTGTGCAGCATCACACTGTGCACGTTAAAGAACACCTAGCTCCAGTCCAAGAGAGGCTGGCAGGTAACAATACAGAGAAGCCACACAGTTCCAATAGTGCTGTCCGGTCATCCTGCGGGTTGGCTATAGCCGAAAACTGGTAGCACGGATGGCTGTGGTCGGCCTGGAGCGGTGTGGGTGCTGGAGCAGTTGCACTGACCAATGTATGCCGGTCCCCGCCGACCCAGCTAAACCGACCACAGTAACACTGCAAGAACTCCCCCTGCCACATGCCAAGAAGGCGTTCGCAGGTGTAGAATAATAATTATGATGATAATTTGATCAAGAGTGACCTATAGACCCTTGTAGAGTACTCTGTACGTTGGTTCAGGTATATTTCCTGCCTTGCGGGAAATTGTGTCCCCCGCAATAAAACACAACCTTTTTTCTTTTTTGAGTGAATTTTTAATCTACCGTGACCAAGGGGGACGGTAAATACTGTCCCCCCCACAGGATTAACTTTACCCGAAAAATATGCTTCATTGGATCTTCAAAAGGTTGGATTGGTAATATCTGCGTATAAAACTTACCATGTGATTCCGACGTTTGAATGAAACATGCCGATATGAATACAACGTTTATCGCTTGAATCGTGGAGAACTTCATCTTTGAAGTAGGTGGGTGTTGTCAGAGAAGATGCAAGTGTAGAAAAAGCTATACAAATAACAGATGGGCGTATACCTAAAAAAATACTTCAAATTAAAACTGTCAAATCCACAGATTGGCTTGAGCTGATCAAAGCTTGCTCGCCTGTGTCCATCACCCGAGATCGGCATTCGCATTCCTTTTTTTCGTGCGTGTTATTTTCATACTTTTCACGTTTCTTCACCAGACCCGCAGTAATATGACCAGGAAAATGTTACGACCCAGGATTTTTTTTTTTGAAAATTCCGCAAAACTGAAATTTTCCTGACTCAGAGAATTGTGTGCCTCATACGAGTCGCCTCGCCGGGCGACGACCAGCACCCCCGAATGGAATCTCTTTTTGGATGTTGGATTGAACCTTGGGTTGAACCTTGTTCTTCATTTGCCATATTGAGCTGACAGCAGTACGGCCGGTGGCACGGCATATGAATCTTGTTGCACACCTTGGGCTCGCAAGGAGAACAAAGACCCAGCCCAACTCTACTCTGCCTTTGCATTCTGCGATAACCTTCTCAATGCTGAGGTTGTTTAAAATAAACGTTACTGCAAAATCCTGCTCAAACAACTGAATTGTGCAGCACTTGATAATCTCGGATTTAGTAAACTGGAAATGGAAAACAGCGGAAAGTTGTCAAAAGTTTAAAAATATATCGGAGAATGGAAGATGCAGGATCGCATACGGAGTCCTTAACAACAACAGCAGTCAAAATCACAATTGGTCCCGGCAGATACCTGTACAAAAACAAGCCGAAAACCGTGCCACATGACCACATGATGGGGCATTATACGAATAAACTTGGAAAAGCTTCAGCGAAATACGATACAGACTGTGAGTGGCTGTGGATAAGCTATTCTGCACGCTTCTCGAACTTTCGAATGGAATATCGCAAAGAAATTACTAATGTGGGTAATTGCCCTGCCCCATGCATGCGGCAAAGCGCTTCGGTGCTATGAGCCAAATGAGAGAGTGTCAAATTGCTTTACCATTGTTCTGTTTTGAGTAATTGCGCATTTTTATATCTTCTCTGGAATTTATGACAGCAAGATGTTTGTGTGCTGTGCATGGTATTGGTACCAGTCAGCTAATCAGGTGTAGGCGGATGCTGTGCTTGCGTGACTCATTTCAAGCTTGTTTTTTTTTGCAACAGACAATCGATCATTCTGGCTGTAAAAATACCGAAAAAACATTCAAGATTTTGATTCATGATTATTCATGATGTTTGAAATTTTCCGACGAAAAGTGCCAAAGAACGAGCGTGGTGTGACGCTGCACAGGAAAAATCAACATTGTTTGGCCATTACGGTGTTCTTCACGGAACAAGACTGTATTTGGCATGACACAGCGCGTGCATTTCGGAAAATTTCACCGCGCATTGCGTTGAATATAAAGCACAGATAGCTCCCAGAAAAAAGTAGCAAAAACTGCTTGGCTAATGAATATTGGTTCTACCTGTAGATTATTGCAAAACCTTGCCTTAGTTCTTGAGTGCTATGCGTTGTGATTTTCCATTGCAAAAATCACAGGGTCCCGGAAAAAAGCAAGAGAAAAAGCATTTGAAATGCTTGGGAACTGATTTTTCTTTGCCGCTCTCACACAGAAACAGCCGAAAATTATACAATCTGTCCGCTTGCGACGATCTGTCCCAGCGACAATCTGTCCGCTCGCATTTGTCAGCGCTGTTAAAGTTCCGCTTGTCGACAAAATGTCATGCCTTCAATGAGGCAAACGTTTTTGTGTGTCTTTCGTGTGTGTATCTCTCAAGAACCGTTTTCTCCGTCTTTTCTTTTTCCTTCTATACACACAGCCCTTGCAACAACAGCCAGTGAAAATAAGTGTCTCAGCCCAGCCTCCGTCATGAAATTTTGCATCACCATTTCCATTTTCGCACCACCAGATATCGCGAAATGAGAAAAAAGTCACAATAAGCATATCTGCTTTTCCTTCATGAAACCATCCCGTCTTTTTTCCTTTGTTTTCCTCCCACTGCGTCGTCATTTGCTGGTTGCCATCGACGGTTCAAGAGAAATCGAAGAAAAATCCGGAAAATTCCCGCCATCGGCCAGGCCGCAGCCTTCGAGTAGCTTAACGAATTTACTGTTTTATGTCCTCCTTTGCGGTTTCTTCATTGAAATCATGAATATTCAATCAGTGTAGGTACTTCTTGCCGTGAACAATTGCAAAATGAAAACCGCCTCACAATCCATGTCACACACACAAGGAAGCTTCCACCTGCATGTATGGAAACATCCTTGGCCATACGTTGCACAGCGTTTTTCTTTTTTTTCTTTGAGCGAGTCTGTCCTTTGCATTGAAAGCAACGCGAGGTCAAATTTTGGGTTAAGTCATTTATACGGGGGGGGGACACAATTGCACGGCAACAGGGAAACATTTTCAGAAAAAAGCTGTACCCTTGGCCGTGCAATTGTGTCCCCCCTTTGGCACCAGCATACGGCACATTGTGCGCCTTATTTCTCTGGAGGGTGGGTAGTCGTTTGGGATAGGTAAGGCGCTTTGCATAGGTTAAGTTAAGTTGTGTTATAGGTTCAGTTCGGTCGTTAGGTTAGGCTAGGTTAGGTTAGGTAAGGTTAGGTTAGGTTAGGTTAGGTTAGGTTAGGTTAGGTTAGGTTGGGTCAGGTCAGGTTCGGTTAGGGTTCTCTGTGCAGTTACCTTTACTTGAAACAACCTGGTCCTAATCTAGTCCAATCTGACCTATAACCTGATCTGATCTCCATGCGCGATATCTTATTAAGCGACTAAACCCCATGATTTGCTCAGCCCGCAATTACAAATACAGAATAAGAAAAAATAATGCAGGCAGTATAGCAAAGAAAATGCAAAAGAAAACCGTTTAAGGAGAACCCAATTGCACGACAGAGAAAAAGCACACCCAGTCGGTACCGTCTGCAGAAGCCAAAGGGGGGACATAATTGCACGGCAAGTACAGCTTTTTTGCAAAAATGTTTCCCTGTGACCGTGCAATAGTGTCCCCCCTTATAAATGACATAACCCCAAATTTTCAAAAGATTTTCCTGGCAGTGTAATGTTTGCCTTCTCATGTTCACGCCGCATCATCCAAAATGGACAGATTTTCTGCATCATACTTTTTTAAACCTTCTGTCCAAAACAGATTGCACTTGCAACAATGGGCAATGGTCAATGCAATGTTCTTCATTGCCCATTGTTGCAAGTGACAATCTGTTTTGGACAGAAGGTTTAAAAAAGTATGATGCAGAAAATCTGTCCATTCTAACGCGGGGATTGGAAGAGCATTTTCCCATGCACCACAGAGAATGTGATGCCAATCCATCGCGGCTGAACGTTACAAGAAGCAACAGGCGGACGCCGACCAGTACGAGGGGCATTCAATATGTTTCAAGCTTTTGAAAATATGGTTTGTTCAAAGATGATGGTATGAATTTCAGGTTAACCCAGTGCTAATTATTCAAATTATCACAGCTGTTTGAAATGAATCACAAGAAGCGGCCAAAGTGAACAATTTGCTCAATTGAGAAATTGGCGTTTTCAGGTGAACACAGCAAAAGAAGTGCAGAAATGATGCAGAAGTTTGAGAAAGTGGCTTTTTCAGGTGAACACAAAAGAAGTGCAGAAATGATGCAGAAGTTTGAGAAAGTGGCTTTTTCAGGTGAACACAAAAGAAGTGCAGAAATGATGCAGAAGTTTGAGAAAGTGGCTTTTTCAGGTGAACACAAAAGAAGTGCAGAAATGATGCAGAAGTTTGAGAAAGTGGCTTTTTCAGGTGAACACAAAAGAAGTGCAGAAATGATGCAGAAGTTTGAGAAAGTGGCTTTTTCAGGTGAACACAAAAGAAGTGCAGAAATGATGCAGAAGTTTGAGAAAGTGGCTTTTTCAGGTGAACACAAAAGAAGTGCAGAAATGATGCAGAAGTTTGAGAAAGTGGCTTTTTCAGGTGAACACAAAAGAAGTGCAGAAATGATGCAGAAGTTTGAGAAAGTGGCTTTTTCAGGTGAACACAAAAGAAGTGCAGAAATGATGCAGAAGTTTGAGAAAGTGGCTTTTTCAGGTGAACACAAAAGAGTGCAGAAATGATGCAGAAGTTTGAGAAAGTGGCTTTTTCAGGTGAACACAAAAGAAGTGCAGAAATGATGCAGAAGTGCAGAAATGATGACTCTGTCATTTTCATTTCTGCACTTCTTTAGTCTGAACTTCGGCCCAGTGAACCAGATTGTTGAATTTTGTGTTCCTCTGAAAAAAGCCACTTTCTCATTTGAGCAAATTTTTCATTTTGGCCGCTTCTGGTGTGTGTTCATTTCAAACGGCGATAATTTGAAAAATTTGCATCGGTTTAATCTGAAATTCACACCAGCATCTTAGAATAAACCATATTTTCATATCATGACAGAAAAACGCCATGAAATTAAAATTTTTATGCAAAGCCTGAAACATATTGAACGCCCCTCGTATAGGTTGGCAACAAGTTGAGAAAAAGGACAGGCAAAACGTGAAAGACGACTCGGAAATTATAAATTATAGTTTCACCAAAAATGCACCCGTTGATTGTTTAAGTTTTACCTGTTTCTCAACGCCATTGTGTTACGCAAACAACTACATAACACTCGACTGGTAAATTTCGCGCACGTTTGAAAACTAAGCCATCACCAGTTCAGTTATCATCAGCAACGCATCTAAACCGCAGTACCGCTGCCCACATTTTCTTATATCAGAAACCACGCCAAGGACTAAAAGCTTAAAAAAGTGCCGAAAAACAAAGACGCCCCATCAAATTGGGCTGCGCAGCATCACAGCATGGGGAAATCCAAAGACTGAGATTAAGTTATCACTCCGGAGAGGCCTGCTTGCATACACGGAGATAACGGTAAAAACGAGGGCTTCTTTCTGCGTTCATAATGCGTGACCCGTTAACCTTAAAAGAGAGCCACCGCTTCACGTTCATCGTTTGAGCATAAGACTGAGATTTATCAGATTTGGCACGTGGAATCAGACTTGACACGTGGATAGGTGCTCATAAATGTTTCCAAAGATAGGGCGCAGCAATACTTCGATTACGAAGGGGGATCGAAAAGTAATGCAAGTTGCTCCTTGAATTGCTTTGGGCACAACTTTGATCAAGTACACTTGAAAAAACCACAAGAAGCATTCTTCCCTGACATTGATGCAAATTTCCATCTTTCTTATGCAACTGCTATAGAAGCCCCACGTTGTTCTAAAGTGGGCCCTCTTTTGCCTCTGAATTTGGTGATTTTGACAAGGGTCGTTTTACGTGATGTCGAATTTTCATTGAGCTCATTTTCATGGATTCGGAGAGCCGTCTGAGCTATTCTGGTGTGGATTTTAGGAAAACGCTTTCATGCATGGATGTTTAAAATAGAGAGAAGGATATTTTTGGCTAAAGCAACAGCAGTTGATCCGTTATCATCTGCAACTGATTTTGTACACCATGCATCCATATTTCGCACGTTCATAACCTGATTTTTTTTGCTTGAGAGCAAGGGTCATGTTTGAAACAGCCTGGGCAGTGTTACCAGCAATTCTTCAGGCAACACTGGGAAATAAGGGCGACTGGCCACCATGTGCTGCTTGCAAAGCGAGAGGACTTTGGTTTCACATTCAAGACAGGGATATGCCACTGCATGGTTCTCCTACTATAGTTTTGTCTCATTTGAAAAATCCATGATTTTCCTTCAGAGCATCAGAGCACCCGAGACATCAATTTCAAGTGCTTGTACAGTGAGTATCAGGGGACTGACATAGGTCTTCTTTTGATCAAACGTCTATCAAAGACTAAGAAGACCAATATACAAGTGAACAAAAAATTACTGAAATCGCACGCAGGGTTCCCGGACAATGTGCCAACTTGCATTATTTTTGGATCCCCCTTCGTACGTGCAGCAGTGACTGAATTATTGTACTCATACATGTGTTTTTCCCACTTAACTCTTGCCTCCGAAACTTTTTTCTTTGATTGATTGATTGATTTTATGATATTCTATATTTTCGGAGTTTCCTCCTGCCAATATTATTCACACACAAGTTAAAGGCCCATGAAATGTAGAGGAATAAAAGGAAACCGAGAGCTGCATTTTCTAGAACATGTTCAAGTTTCAAGTTAGTGTTAAAATTGTAATCAATTACAAGGACATGTTTACAAGAACATGTTCGCAGGCGATGGTTATTTCACGACCAATCCTGCAAGGAGGATAAATGCCCAAGTGTTGTAGCAACAATTTCCCAGGGGTAACACCTTCAAGTGGCACGGAGCCTGCCCTGCAAGAGAGGGACACTCAGTGGGTTTATTTATTTAAATAAAATTATTAAAGCATCAGATTGCAACAAGTCTTTCAACAGATGTCAGTTTTTGACCTCGCTTGACAAAGACGATCTTTAATTTCTGCAGTATGGAGTTTTTTCTAAAATCTGAAAAGTCATAATATTTTTAACCGTGTAATAGCGTCCACACATTCGCGATTTTGTCGCGTTGTCGCGTCGTCGCGCGCGTAAAAGTTGTCGGGTGCGACAACATCGCCTTGTGTGCAGACACTATGCATGGTGTATTCGTACTGCACGCGTGGCAATGTCGTTGCACCCGACAACTTTTACGCGCGCGACGACGCGACAAAATCGCGAATGTGTGGACACGCTATAACCTGTGGTGCGAATATATTCAGTTACAGATTTTTATTATTTCAGGTGACCTTTGGTGACGACCTGTCCTTTCCAAAGGACCAATCAGAATGGGCCGACGCGTGTGTCGTCGTTTATTCCATCACAGATCGGGATTCATTCGAATTCGCTCGCTTCACACTGAACCAACTCAGACTCCTCCGACCACCCTATACTTATTGCTTTATCTTGCTGGTCGGACCTATTAGGAAGGAAAGCTATACATATACAGCGCATTCCACTTGAAGATATGGGCTGAGAATGCTTCACACTCTTCCATTTAAATACACAGAAAGGCTTTTATACTTTCTATGCCGAGAATGAAGTTTTCGACAGAGTTTTCATTGTTGAAAGAATTCTGAATTCACTCTCAGCACACTTGGGAGCATTCGTGCTCATATCTTCAAGTTATGGAATGAGGAGTATAGGTTGTGTGCGTATTAGCTTGGATGCAATGTTGCCTTATAGAAACTTTTTTCTTTCTTTTTATTCTTATGAAGGCGGTATAAATTAAAGCGTCAGATTTCAACAAAGCGTTCCGGAGGTGCCAAATTTTGACCAGGCTGAAATAGAGTATCTTCAATTTCTGCAGCATGGAGTTTTTGCCAAAATCTGACCGGTTGCAATTTTTAACATGTATATGATTACATATAATTCCGCCGCCGCTATACACCAGGCTGATTCACGCCTGGTCAAAAGTCTTCGAACATATTAGGAATTCATGATTAACTCATGCGCCATCCACAATGACAGAAGTGCAATGATACATTTACATTTACAATGATGGAATCAATGGCAGCATGCGTCGCAAAACATCATGACACTCGTATGAGACGTGTATAGTTGCACCAAGACCTGTTGAAATTAGATGGCCCCTGTGTTAATCATTACTTTAAAATATCGCCTATGTTCGAATACTTTTTTGATATGCTCCGAAAAGATGGCAACAATATGCGCAACATGCTGGACAAATTATTCAAAGGATATTTTTCTGCACAAGCAAAACCGTTTTACTATATGTGGAATTGCCTAAAGAATTGGCGTTGTAACTCCTGCAAAACATTGATCCTTACCACATCAATGCGTAAAAAACTGCCGTTTAACTGTGGAATTACCTAACGTTTTGGCGTTTTATCTCCTGCAAAACATCGTTGCAGAAAACCGCAATGCGTTTTCTGCAGCAATGTTTTGCAGGAGATAAAACGCCAAAACGTTAGGTAATTCCACAGTTAAACGGCAGTTTTTTACGCATTGATGCGGTTATGGATCAATGTTTTGCAGATGTTACAACGCCAATTCTTTAGGCAATTCCACATAGTAAAACGGTTTTGCTTGTGCAGAAAAATATCCTTTGAATAATTTGTCCAGCATGTTGCGCATATTGTTGCCATCTTTTCGGAGCATATCAAAAGTATTCGAACATTGGCGATATTTTAAAGCCTAATGAGTTACAAATGATGCAACAAACCCGATTTGTATTTAACGCAACAAACGGAGCTTCATTTATTCACCGTCGAAAATGATCACACAAGAAGTATAAAACACAAACCCATAACAAAAATCAAATAAAGTATAAGATTGTTGGATCCAGATGGAAAAGCAACCGGGAAATGATGTTGACTGTTGATGTTGGATTTCAATTTGTGTTCGAGTACACTGTAAAAACTGCAATCGACCAACAAGGCCCGCAGTGCGGCCCACAGATAATCATTACATACACGTGCAGCCATTGGAAGGACATGGACACTTGAAAGGTCTCACATGGTCACTTGTATCCCGGGAAGCAGAGGAACGTGGCAGGAACGTTCCGCGGAATATGGCAAACACTTGTCTGTGCCAGGTGGCTGCCATTTGGATATGGTCGGTGTGGGACCACGATGCTGGCCACAATGGCAGGAATGTGGCTTTCTCCAGTGACAGCGATGCGTTTTTCCACCGTGGTGGGGACATGGCATGCTCCCGTGGCGAGAACGCTATTTTCCACCGTGGAACGATACAAACCACCGTGGCAATCACGTTCCTGTCACGGGAGCATATGACATGTCCCCACCACGGTGGAAAAACACATCGCTGTCACTGGAGAAAGCCACATTCCTGCCATAGTGGCCAGCATCGTGGTCCCACACCGACCATATCCAAATGGCAGCCACCTTGCACAGACAAGTGTTTGCCATATTCCGCGGAACGTTCCTGCCACGTTCCTCTGCTAACCGGGATTGGTGGTTATCAATCTACAAAGGTCATTCTTCAATCCAACCTGTACCAACTGGTTGCTTTCTGGTGGAAAGCAACCACCAGAAAGTGGTGGTGCGAAGTTGTTAACGGCCAAACGGGTAGAGATGTCCGAAATTGTAGTCGAATGGCGGATATACCGGCGGATATATTACCGGTAGATTCACCTGCGGATATACCACCGACTGAGAGTCACCTGTTGATTGTAATGGGATAAAACATGAAAAATGCATGTGTTTGGATTGCTGTGGAAATACCGAGTGTGTCTTTTAATGTGAGCAGACTGCGAGAATTTGGTTTCGATCAATTGTACAGCGCCAGGAAAAATAATGGAACCACACATGCAATTAAAATGCAGTTTCGGTAGTCAATGACATTTTTGATTCCGCGACGAAAATTTAGCACCAAAGTTTTTCCTCTGCAGTCCAACCAAATGAAGAAGAAAAAAAATCGAAAGGGTTTTTTCCAAAATGTATGCAATAAAACTGTTGAAACGAAACTTGTGAAACAGATGTCACAACATGTTGATGAAACACGACACTTTTTTCTTTGTGTTAAAAAAGGACGCAAGAAAAGGAAAGTTTCGGAGGCAACACCATTTCTGCCATTTAGTCTACGTTATGGGCTCCATTAATTTTAACCGATGCTGTGCCGCCAATTCTATGAGACAATTCTTTCACACCAAAAGGCCATAAAATTGCCGATTTTACACAATGATGTCAGCACCCAATTGAACCTCAAGCAAAAAGCCATGCCATTAATTATCGATTTTATAAAAGACTTGCAATACCCCATCGAACGTCAAGCAAAAAAGCCATAAAATTATGGATTAAGGGCTTTCTACAGCTTGTTGAAAATCTACAATTTGACCTTCATGGTAACTTTTGGAACAAAATTTAATCTTTAAACCATGACCATGACCAACCTTGCATGCCAACAGTGATCACGGCCGTTTGACTTGATGAGCACAGGTCCAGAGTTGACAGCAGTTGGCTATCGCTGTTCAGCGTCACCGAGGCCTGTGCGCCGCCTCCGCGAGCCGTCTTGGTCAGCGTGAGCTGCTGTTGGCTGACAGGAATTCTTCCCAAAATTTGCGATTCGGCAATCTTCGCCTTTAGAGTTCCGACGGTGTCTGAATCCGAGATTGAAATCTGGCCGACCGTACCTTCTGCGCCGCGCCGGTTGACTGCGACTTGACTGCAAGAACCACCTTTAATGATCGCATTCGTGGCGGGGGAAGTAATGTACCCATACATGTGATTTTCCCATTGAAAACTCTTTCCTTCGAATTTTTTTTCTTTATTTTTACTCTTATGCAGGCGGTAGAAATTAAAGCGTCAGATTGCAGCAAGGCTTTCCACAGTTGTCAGATTTTGACCTCGCTTGTCAATGAAGATCTTCAATTTCTGCAGCATGGATTTTTTTCAAAAATCTGAACAGTCTCAATTTTTACATATTTGGGTGAGTCACCTCGAATGTTTTTTTTTCGATCGCAATTTCCGTGAAAACGGAGATATCTCCAACACCACCCCTTGCACCCCTTCAGACACCCCCAAATGTGGTTTCGCCGAATCGCAAGAAGACTGAGGTCTCAGGCCCCATCATCCGAGACACGAAGAACGCATGCCTGCTGAAAAAACGCCCCTCCAACCTATCTACCCCTTCCCGCAGAAAACCACCCCTTGGGACACAATCGGCCGTGTTCCACATCGCAACTCATCCTCAGGTTTAATTCAATAACTAATTCAAAGGATAGATTCATGTTTCGAAAATTTCATTTCCACGTATGGACAACGCATATTCTTTTTCCATTGTTGCATTAAAAAGATCATTGGCTTGGTTAAGTTGAACCTCAGGGTGAGTATAGGGATGGAGAATTAGGTCAATGAATTATTTGGATGCATACGCATATCTCAAAGGTCTGCAGAAACATTTTGGCAAAACCTCCTTGCTACGAAAAATGAAGAGCCTCGGCTGAAACCGAGGTCAAAATCTGACACCTCACGAACGCTTTGTTGAAATCTGACACTTTAATTTCTACCGCCTGCATAAGTATAAAAAGAAAGAAAAACCGTTTCGGAAGCAACAGTTAACTGGGAAAACACATGCAGGTGCATTAATTTCGCCGCCATTATAGCTGCAGGCGGCCAAGTTCCCGGACGCGATTTCCGGTTTTTTTTCGTTACTTCGTACTTCGACTGAGTGCTACTTTCTACGAATAATGTTTGAGCCAGGCAACCAAACCTACTGCCTCGTTGCTGTCAACCAGTAGCTTTTGAATCCTATATTTTGCATTACAAAAAAACCATTTAAATCCGGATATTGCAGGCACTATGCCGGCAACATATCATATTGCTTCATATACAGGTTAGGTTCATACCGAGGGGAGTTCAAGTCAGGATTAAAATTTGCTCCGGCAGCAAATGTTTGCCCCTGCCTCACCATTTTCAAAAGCGGCTGAGCAGGGTCAAAGATTTGCTACCGATGCAAATTTTAATCCTGACTTGAACTCCCCACGGATAGCGAATTTCCAAATTCCAAACAAATCGCCAGAATTCGACCAATCAGGTGCTAACCCAAATTAAAACCGCGTTTACGACATCTAAAGCTAATCTAACCTAACCTAACCTAACCGAACCTAACCGAACCTAACCAAACCTTTCCAAACCTCACCCAACCTTTCCTCTTCCTGGTGTCAACAACTGCCACTGGTGTCAAAAAACATTTCGGTATTTTGAAAAACAAAAATATAAAATTTTTGCCGCAGGTGGGATTCGAACCACCGCCACGGGTACCTCCGCAGCGGCAGCATTCTATCTAGACCACTCGGCGACAGAGGCTGCTGCCGGAAATCGCTTCGGAAAGGTGTGTTCATGAAACTGTATTTGTAATTGCGTCATTTCGATTTTGCTCGCATCCAATTGGTCGAAATTTCTGGGGATTTGTTTGGAATTTAGAAATAAGCCCACGGATACAGGTGCATAGGTTCCGTTTGATAAAGCAATAAACGTCCGCGAATTTGGCCCTCTTCACACGTCCGTGGACAGGCATTCGATAAGATGTAATTATGCCTCCAACCGAAGTTTGTGTGTTTCCTTGCTCGTTTTTGCATTTCGAAAGATTTTCACATCATGCACCGATGTGAAGTCGCATTTTCTGTGACATTCGGGAGTCTTACAGGCATGATGTATCGGGTCAGGGGACTTGGATAGTACGGACTGAGGCAGAAGTCTACTAAGGTTTACCTGTCCTTACCCATCCTTACCTAACCTAACCCGGAGAAAAGGAAAAAATCCGCCTCAAAAATGGAAATATATTCCACATCAGTCCAAATCTGTCTTATAGTTCGGTCTGTCCCAGTCGCACCGGACCTGAATCGACTGTTTTTGACCGATCTTTCATTGCCGGGGAAATGTGATTCCCACCAAGCACACTTTTGATAGTGACCTTATTGAAAGTCATCGCGGCATTCCTTTGCTCCAGTAAGCGACCTCTGTGTTGACAAACTCGTTGAATTCATTTCGTGTGTTTGTTTTCTGCCGGAAATACATTTTCATAATCACCATAATATGGAAATGGAATGCTTCTTAATAAAATTTTGAATCAAAATCGCGGCGAAGCACCGCATCAGCGACAATGAAAAAAGAGCACCGCCTTAGACAAAAAAGTGAAACATATAGTGGAATTAGGCCTATACACTTTCGGAGCCACGTTTAGGTCATTTGAGTCAGGTTGGAATTTCCCATATTGGCTCAAAGTTTCCAAAAATGGGGATAGGTTGCGTGGTACCTACATTTGTGACATGATACATCAGCTAAACGTTGAGTTTTAAGGGGCAAGACGGTCAAAACAATAACCTTCAAAAATGCAAAGGCCTCCTTAAACCTTCGGTAATTGATTATTGATAGGGCTGTAAGAGTCGGGGGTTGGACAAGGCCAGGAAAATTCTGAGTTTCCTTTTTGCCTGAGTCTGTGGTCTCGTTGTGACGTCACACTGGCTCAAGAATATGCGATTTCTGATCACCATTCATGATTCAACTTTAAAAGCATTGGAATGAAACGCAGAAAACTGAGTGATGCATGAGTCTTTGGCTAGCTAACATCGAAATTACGTCACATATCGGTGCAGAAAGAGAATATTTTTGTACACTAAAATACACCCTGGAGCAGGTAAGTGACATTCCGATTTGAGACAAAATTGTTGTGAAGTGTTGCTGATGACGTCGCTTTAATTTTTCGAAATAGAAATTGCATGAAAAGAAAACCGGATTGCGTTATTTCAGCGTTCCTGTGTATTCGCAGTTCACACCATAGCCCAAAACGCCAGGAGATTTTTAAGCCAAAAGTCTGATAGAAATGAGGCGTTTTCGCTGCCTAAATTACAAGTACCGGGTAGCCCAAAAGTCTTTGGCCATAGGAAAAATGAAAATTTGCTGGTTTGCCACATTTTGTGATCAAAAACTTTTTATAGCCCTAACCACATGTCTCTACACTTTAATCTGAACAATATGTGCACATTTTGGAATGCCCAACGCCTTTGGCCATAGCAAAAAATTAAAATTTGCTGTTTTTAACATGTTTTGTGATTTGTGACTTTTTCGAGCTCCACCCATAGATGTCACCACTTTCTTCGTTGCTAAAATTTCCGATAAAAGTCTTGACATCCGTGGTTAGTGCTAGAAAACGTTTCAGATCATAAACTATGATAAAAATAGCAAATGTACATTTTCCCTATGGCCAAAAACATCTGGGCTACCCTATATATCATCCATCATTGGATCCTCAAGAGAAGTCCGTGTCAAGTAAGAAGTCACACTAACATAACGCGGATTGGAAATACCTGCGTAAAAACTTACTCTGCGCTCCTGACGTTTGAATGAAACATGCCGATATGAATACAACGTTTGTCATCATTTGAATCGTGGAGAACTTCATCTTTCAAGTAGGTGTTGTCGATTTAGAAGCAGAGGAGGTAGACCTACTACAAGTGGAGGAAAATTGTACAATTAGGAGACGGACGTATACCCCATTATTACCTCACTGAATTAGTGAAAAAAATATTCGATTCCGTTGATTGTCCGTTTTTGAATCCGTTGAAACCTGTCCAATCCGTTGATTGGCAAGAGCCCGCTAGAGCTGACCAAAGCCTCAGCCTGAATTTGCCTCAACCTGAATTTGCCTCAGCAGTCTGGGACCCATTCCTAGTCTCGCACATTGATGCCATGGAAAGAGTGCAACGCTGCGCCGCCAGGTTCATCGTTAACAATTACCACAGAACTGCCAGTGTCTCGAAAAGGGGCGATGGACAAACTTCCAAACGGACATTCTTCCAAACGGACATTCTTCAAAAGTGTTGCACCGAACTGGACAATCTTCCAAACGGACAAACATCCAAACTGAAATACTTCCAAAAGCAGTTGTACCGAACTGGACAATCGTCCAAACGGACAAACCTCCAAACGGACATTCTTCCAAAACGAAGAAACACCAACCCGGACAAACTTCCAAACGGACAAACCTCCAAACGGACATTCATCCAAACGAAGAAAAACACCAACCCGGACAAACTTCCAAACGGACATTTCTCCAAACAGAAATTCTTCCAAAATGCACAAGCACCATTACTGCTAGCAGTACATGGTGGCCGCGAAAACAACTGACCGAATTTGTTAGCTTTTTTTTTTCTTTTCGTAGATATTTCTTGCTGATTCTCCTGACTGGGGAAGGAGAGAAGGACATGTGTGTGCAAATTGCAAACTTTCAACCATGTCGAAATGAACTGAGCAATGAGCAATTTTCTGAGCCGAAGAGTTCGTTTCGACATAATTTCGCGCTCAGGGCAACAGTGTTTACCAGATGATTTTTTGTGTTCAAGCAGGCAATTGTCTGAAAAAAAGCCATTTTCATGCTGGTCAATTCATTTGGTACTTGCAGTGGAGGCGAGGCTGTGTTATTGTGAAATCTTCAAATCGATGGAATAGTTGCGTCAGTTTGTCATCACCATGACATCAGTTTTTTTTCGTGAACTTTGGCTGGAGTGTTTCTCACAGAGTGGAATTGTCTGTTTCCAAACTTTTCAGTGGCATTGCAACGCTGACAAGAGCGCGTGTGCATTTGAGTTTGTCGATATTCTGCTTTTTCAGTTCTGACTTTTGCACTTCTATTTTCGGCCTAACGGGCTTGGTCGAAGTGGGAATCGACGAAATAAGCACCTGCAATTCGCTTGAGTTTGGTGGGCCTGGGTGGTGGTGAAGGACAGACTGAAACGATAATTGGGCCACAAAGCAAAACGGAAATTGCGGTGAAACCAACAACCACCAAACTTGCTGCAAAAACCACCCAAACCAGCTGCCTTTTGGCACCTGGTTTGGGTGGTTTTTGGCCTTGTGGTATGCTGTGGCATCTTTTGGACTATTGTGGCCGCTGTGCTGTGCCTTGTTTTGCCCCGTTGTGGCCTGATGTGTGCCCTTTTACTCCGTTGTGGCGTGGCCCTGTTGTGGTCTGTTGTGTTGACTGTTGTGCGCTGTTGTGGCTTGTTTGTGGCATTGGTTTGGTCTGTTCTGACCTGCAGTGTGCCCTTTTGCCCCGCTGTGCCCCTGCTGCAGTGGGCTGTTGGCGCCATTGTGGCCTTTTTGCCAGTTGATGACTTGTTTTGGCCTGTTTTGGCTCGTTGTGGTCTGTTTTGGGCTGTTTGACTTGTTTTGGCCTGTTTCATGTTTTATCAATTATACCCATTTTGGGGTTTCTTCTACAAAAACGTGAGCAAAACGCGAAATAAATATCAAATCATACGCAGGTACCAAATACTGTTTTGTACGTTTCATAAAAATGGTCGCTGAGATGCCATTTGGCTCATTGAAAGAAAGGTGTTGCATTACTTTTTGTTTTTTTTATTTCATTGGTATAAGTCACCCTGTTGATTCTGATTCTCCCGGCATAAGAGACGAAACACGGAACCGGACAATCTTCCAAACGGACATTCCTCCAAACGGACATTATTCCAAACGAAGAAACACGGAACCGGACAATCTTCCAAACGGACAAACCTCCAAACGGACATTCTTCCAAACGAAGAAACACCGAACCGGACAAACTTCCAAACGGACAAACCTCCAAACGGACATTTTTCCAAACGAGGAAACGCCGAACCGGACAAACTTCCAAACGGACAAACGTCCAAAACTTATTTTTTGGAAGTTTGTCTGTTTGGAAGATTGTCCGTTTGGAAGATTTTACGCGTCCCCTCTCGAAAATGCTTTCTGATCTTGGTCTAGTTCCTCTTCATACACGTAGAAAAGATAAAAGACTAGCCTTTCTATTTAAAATCCTTAGGGGACAAACGCCTATTGAAATCCCGCAACTTTTTGTCCCGAAATTTCAAACAAGGCGATCGCTTCACAATTTCCAATTCCAGCTTCCATTGATCAAAGCTCGCGCATTTCAATTTTCGTTTTTCCCTCGCACACTGCGCGAATGGAATAACCTCCCAAGAGAGTCAGCACTGATAAAAAATTACTCAAGTACTGTGGACTTGTCCAGTTAGACACTGTTTATCCGTCACATTTGAACATGAAATGTATTTACCTTGATTTCAAAATGAGCTCTTCCTTTGTTTTTATCGATGCATCCACAATTTCTATTTCATTGTTGCTGAAAATTATATTTATCGATTGCATTCATGACGACATGTTTTGTTTTTTTATCATTGTGTTAATTATTATTATCTTGGTTATTATTATATTTCAGTCATTGTATTTTCTCTTGTTTAACCCATGACACATTTGCGATAAATTCTTAAGCAAATAAAATCGAATTGAATTGAATTGAAAGCTTGTTCGCAGAAATGCAATGTTATCGTGTTTGTGTTCACTGACCGACAAATCATATCGTCTACCAATATACTTGCTGATTATCATTGTTCTTATTATCATTATTATTGTATTTGTCAATTATGATATTGTTCAAAATTCAACAATGTAGTTAAATGTCAGACATTAAAATGAAGGTAAAACCCAAAAAACTACATTTGTAATAATTCTGCAACTAAATTAAACGGGATAACAAGTCTACCTGGGAACTATGACAAGCATGTAAAAAGGCGGGGTCGTGGAGGGAAGGGCATTCTACTCGCGGAATGTACGAGGAAAAAACTATTAAAGTGCTTATACGATATAAAATTTCAAGATTGGATATTCAATAAAGTGGCCATGCGAGGTACAAATGATGCTCTTGGTTATTTGCTGGAGAAACTTTATGCATCTGTTTGAACGTCTTGATAAAGAGTTTCAAGACCTGCAGGCGCAAAATCATTTCGGAGACTGACGAAGTCCGTTTGTTATAAGCACAAATGAATCTTACGGCACTTCGCTGAAGCCTATCAAGCATGCAGATATGACGGAAGAGAATTGAGTCCCAAACCTCACATGCGCATTCCAAGATAGGCGACATAGATTTTTTGCTTCAGAAAACATAATTGATATGAGCATCACAAGAGAGGTCGTCTCAGAGATTGACACCCAAATATTAAAATCCAGAAACTTTAGTTTAGGTCTGAGAACCAAATGGGATAAGAGCACGTGGAGGCTGTGGTACTTTACCTTTGGAACAGCATCCAATTAGATTTCGGTGTTAAATACCAAACCTCCGGTACTTGCCCATAAGTGAAGTCCACCAAGGTTGGACAACAACATCATCGAAATCTGAGGAGGACCATAAATGATCAAGTCTTCAGCAAAGAGCCTGGATTTGCAGTTTAACACCATAGGGAGATCGTTAATGTATACGTAATGAATAAAAGTGGACCCAATACACTACCTTGTGGGACTTCACAAGTGACAGGTCGTCCGGAAGAAACTCACCATCCACAGAAACTCGGAAGAAACGCCCAGACAGAAAGTGCTGCACCAGGACAATCAGCGGAGCAAGAAACTTCTGCAATGAAAGCTTGTGCAACAGCAAGGTGTAGGGAATTAAGTCCAAGACATTTTTAAAATCTATGAATATTGCATGCAGACTACCTTTTGATTCAAGGGTGCAACCAATTTCAAATGTAAACTCAATTAATTGTGTAACGCAGAAAAACCCCTTTCCAATGCACGCTGGGCATGGTGCAAGATACTGTTTGGACATAAAATGGGAACAGATGTGGGAAAGAGGGTCTTCTCAAAACGTTTGCTGCTGGCAGAGAGAAGGGAAATCGGACGAGGAAGGTCTGGGTCCTCCGATGGCGCTTTTTTAGGTATTGGGATAATATTGGCCACTTTCCAATCGTCAGGGATTGCAACGTCAAGGTAGATCTTCTTTCTAATCAATTCAAGAAAGAATGAAAGTTCAAACGCAAGTGATTTTAGAAATTTTGTCGTTATGAGATCGCTGCCTGCAGCTTTCCTGGCAGATGATTTACATAAAAGATTTTGAATGCCTATTCGAGAAATGAAGAATGTGTTCGGTTTGGTCCCTGGTGTCTATGTAAGACAAGGGAAACTTGTTTGAAATGTTTTTTCCAGTACTTTAGCTTTTTCACAAGAAGAAAGCGCAACAAGTCCATCAGGACTTCGACAACACACGCGTTGCACGCAAGTTTTTGATAAAACGCCAAAAATGTCGAAAATGGGTGGATAAGATGGCTTTGTCAATATCTGCGAGTTTTCTCGCAGGCACTCAAAAATCAGAAGGGGCACATTCGCGAAGTTCAAATCGAACAGATGCCAGCCGGTTAGCAAATGCGTGTGTCATTATTTGTCGTTAAGCTTTTAGTCAGTCGAGTTTTTTCCTGGCCAAGGTGCGAAATCGCGCTGATATCCAAGGAATCCCGGACGTGCGTTTGATCGTTTTAATTGGGACCATATACAAGCACTGCAAAAGAATGAGTTAGATAATGCAGCCCAGACCTCGTTAAGGCTCCATTTATGTCTGCTGAATACAGCTATAAAGAGGTCTCCGTCATTCTCATTCTTTTGTTAATACGCCTCATGTGAGCACAATAATTATTTGTGTTGATTAATTTAAGGACCCATCCAGGCTACAGCGACATTCCTCTAACTTCAACTGGGTACGCTTTGGAACAAACTGGTAAATGGCAATAATGCAGCCGTATTCCCCGCTGCCAGTCACCCTCATGGTTCAAGTCAATGGCCAATTTAGTGGATAGTTTTCTGTTGAGAAAATTCCATTTCAATCCACAAAGCTGATTCCTCTTCCATTGTTGCATTGAAAGATGCATCCGTCTGTTGAATTGGCTATTGAGTTGAACCTGAAGGTGATGGCGGCAATGGGAAATATGGCCGATATACGGCCGTATTCCCCATTGCAACTCACCCTCAGGTGCCACTTAATAACCAATTCAATGGACAGATTTGTGTTGTGAAAATTTCATTTCTATGCACAACGCTTATTCTTGTTGCATTGTTGGAAAAATGGATCCCTCTGTTGAATTGGTTATTGAGTGGCACCTGAGGGTGAGTTGCAATGGGGAATACGGCCGATAGTCTAAACTAATCCAGTATGATGGCAAAGTTAAGAAGTCGGGTCCGGTATAGAGTGCCCATCAAAGTGGTTTCGCAAAAATGCGACTCGAGGAATAAACTCCTGACCAATGCAACAATTACATTTTGTCAAGCTTGTTTTCAATCTGGCACTTTTATTTCTATTCCATTTTTGAGGTGCGCGAAAGTGCAATAAGAAATGAAAACGTTTTTGAGGCAAATTTCAAATCGATGGACACATACATGCGCATTTAAGGTAATTCCGTCCCCATCAATACACACAAATACGAGACATCTCTGCCAAACTCACGGCTACTTTTTACTCGTCCATGTCCAGCACGCCACTACCGGTAACTTCCGGGGTCCCCCAAGGTAGCACCTTGAACCCACAACTTTCTGTCATACATGTTAATGACCTATAGTGTGGCATGTGGAGTCACGTATTCGTTGTTCGCTGACGACTGCACAAACATGTAAGAAATGTTGAGGATTAGGCCTATGTTGTTTTGCAAGATGACCTAAACAATGTTATGAACCGGTGTTAGGAATCATCGATGCATGTCAGTCAAGATAAATGCAATTTTATTCAAGTTACAACCAGGACGAACGCTATCGATTTCCAGTACATTCTCGGGGCCATGTCCTTCCACCGCAGGAAGAAATCACATACGAGAGGAGTAAAAGTTCAACCGCAAACTCAAATGGGCGGGGCACGCTCAACTGGTGACTGCGAAAGCTAGCATTTTGTGAAACGTGCTATTTTGTGAAACGTAATTACCGAAAATGCACGAAAGGATAACAGGGGACTCACCTGCATTGGCCTTGTAAGGCCTGTCCTGGAGTACGCTGTAACGGTCGGGATCCTTGGATTGCCTCGCATGTTGCAGCGGTAGAAAATATTCAGCGCATACAGCTCGTTTTGTCGTGAGGGACAGCAAACGCCAGAGCAGCGTGACCGATATGATATAGATGCTGCGGGCTGGAAAACCCGTTTTCTCCTTTCCAGAAAGGAGAAAACGTTTTCGTCTGTCAGGGTAGGCCTACTTCAGATTCTCGCAAAAATATGGAGCGTGGGGAGATGTACTTCTTCTAATATCACCATATGGCGTGGCTTCTGGTTAGGTACAGTATTGTAGGGTAGGTATGATAAAAGCAGAAGAACACACTTCGTTTGCATTCTAAAACCCAGAAATATGTGAAAACCATCAAAATAGAAAATTTCCGCAATGGCTCCATAATGACCAAACCAACCACACGCTATTCCGCGAACCCTCATCGGGACAAGAATCGAAGCGACAATTTTGGACAACCAAAAGCGCCATTGCCTGATATGGGAATTTTTTTTTCATCGGCTGCCCCGCATATTTTTTTCCAATCCACTTCCGCATGCGCGTCTCTGATTGGTTGTTGGGAATTCCAGCCAATTTCAAGATCCAAATTTCAAAACCTAATCTAACCAAACCTAACCTGACCTAACTTAACAACTATTGCGACCCTAGAATGAGTTGCGAAGCGGTGGCAAACATGCCAAATGGCAAAAAGCGGTGGCAAGGCAAAAATCCCAAAATTGATGACGTCACAATTTTAGACGACGGGATTGGTTGTTCTTGTTGCGAGCTCCTGGTCCGCGGAAGTGGATTGGAAAAAAAAACATGCGGCTGCTGCCGCCGCAAGCTCCGTCTCCATCGGATGCGAAATTCAAAATTCCAAACAATGACCAGAATATATCGACCACTCAGATGTGTTCCATTTTGGAACCACGATTGCGATTTCCAAAGCAAATTTTAA
>JASGXE010005006.1:0-23945 GCA_030068105.1 Sinentomon sp. SZTP_YWyxl | reverse complement strand
TCACCAAAGCGTTCGATCTTGTCCCTCACGACCAACTCCTTACCAAAGTCCAGGGCCTTGGCTTCCCTCCAATTGTCCAAAGTCTCTTAGCCAGTTTTTTAGAGTCAAGGACCCAAATGGTGTCAGTGCAATCAGCTACTTCCACTGAGTCGATCGTCTCCTCTGGTGTCCCGCAGGGCAGTGTGTTGGGCCCACTTTTGTTCCTAATTTACATCAATGACATCTCCCATGAGGTTACTTCTGGCATCCGCCTATTCGCCGATGACGTTGTCCTCTACCGGAAAATTGAATCTCCTGCAGACACCGGAATGTTGCAGTCGGACCTCAACCGAGTTTCCACGTGGTGCGATGCCTGGGCAATGCAAGTTAATTCAGCCAAGACCAAAGCTATGACGTTTACCCGGAGCGCCAAGAATGCCCTGAATGATACAGTGTACTTCATAAATGACAGCAAAATCGAAAATGTTTCGCAATTTAAGTACCTGGGGGTCTTAATTTCAAACGATCTGTCATGGAAAGATCACGTCCGGTTTACTTGTGAAAAAGCCAGCAAGGCCCTGTGGTTTGTCTCAAGAAATATTCTGTATTCTTCCCGTCGTGCCAAGCTTAAAGCATACATTTCCTCTGTTTTGCCAATCCTGGAATACGCGTGCACAGTGTGGGACCCCGCTACTCAGGCGGATATTTCGAAGTTGGAAATGATCCAAAGAAGAGCCGCGAGAATGATCACGGGATCTTTCGAACGCAACGTCAGTGTGTCCGGTCTACTGAAAGAACTCGGCATAACCCCTTTGGCTCAACGACGACGAGAGCGTAGAATAAAGCTACTAAGTGACATTGTTACCCACTCTTGCAATTTCTCCATACCATCATGTTTTTCAATTAAAAAGAACCAACGTAGAACCGACAACGGTCTTGCTCTCACAGCGCCCATTTGTAGCACAAATCGATATTTTAATTCTTTCTTCCCTCGCACTGTAAGAGACTGGAATTCCCTTTCCTGCGTGTCTCCCACAATTACAAAGGCAAAGGCATCCCTGGGCATCGCACCTTGCAGCTCTTGACCTGTCGTGTGACCCATTTCCATTTTTTTTCCTGTTGTTCTGTTTTATTTCATGACATGTACCTGATTGTGTTTTACTGTTTGACTCAGATTTTTCGTTGTTCTGCCACCATTTTCTTTGTGGGCAGTATTGAATAAATAATAATAAAATAATAATAATAATAACTTCTGCCCCAGTCCACTTCTGCCGCAGTCCACTTATGTACCAGTCCACTTCTGCCTCCGTTAACTTCTGCCCCAGTCCACTTCGGCCCCAGTCCATTACTTCCTCAGTCCACTTCTGCCTCAGTCCACTTCTGCCTCAGTCCACTTCTGCCTCAGTCCAATTCTGCCTCAGTCCACTTCTGCCGCCGTCAAATTCTGCCCCAGTCCACAACTGCCCCAGTCCATTTCTGCCTCTGTTCACTTCAGTCTCAGTCCACTTCTGCCTCAATTCACTTCTGCCTCTGTCCACTTCTGTCTCAGTCCACTTCTGTCTCCGTTAACTTCTGCCCTAGTCGACTTCTGCACAAGTCCACTTATGATTTGACCATCAAAACAGACAAGATGTGAATGGGTCCATGCCAAAAGGTGACGGACAGTTTTAATGCTCAGTTGCCTGAATGACTGTATTTTGCTGCATTTATTGTTTGAGTGTTATTGGTATTTGTTCCTTAAATGTTATGATTTGTATGGTCTTGTTTGCTTTTCTCTTGTGGGACCGCCTTCTTGGAGGTTTTTTTGGGTCCATCCTTTAGTGTAACCGAATTGAAAGTTATTCAGGATTGTGCGTTTATCTTTTGTGCGATTCTTGTCTCCTTGTTTTGCATTGAAGTCCTTCGATGTTTTTTTGGGTCCATCCTTTAGTGTAACCGAATTGAAAGTTATTCAGGATTGTGCGTTTATCTTTTTGAGCGATTCTTGTCTCCTTGTTTTGCATTGAAGTCATGAAGTTGGTTTCCTTGGCGCTTGAGTACCTATATATGCCACCTGAATTGTTTCCTTTTGTGCTGATTTTCTTTTGCCATCGTTCTTTGCTTTTAAGTTTTGCTTCTGGGATGAATGTGGAATGATTGAATTGCATTTTCCTCATTATTGTTGTTTTTGCTTAATTTTTACTTTTTGGCCAAGCTTTGGTTGAGATGTGAGTGTGGCAGGTGTGAAAACGCATAATCTATTTTTTGAGTTCTGCTTCCACATATTCAAAAGTGGTCAACACTTTATTTTTTCGGGGGTGGCATGAAGCGATATGCCCTCACTTTCCTGCAGAACTTTGCAGGCATTCGCAATTCGCGATTGCAAAATACCAGGACACGTTTTCAGTTGTGCAAATAAGGCCCAGGTAATTCCAATCCGAATGGAACTTGATTCATGCATCCAATTACTTTGGTTTTTCAGTTTCACAATGATTTATCTCTGAATTCTCTTCATTTTATGTGGGCGGAACAAATTGTTTCCGTGAGGTGGGTAGAGCATTGCTTCTCTACTATTTCTCTGGGAGATCGAGCCTTGTGGGCATCAGAGTAGAATGGCCACTCATTTGTTATCCATGTGAAACTGGATGGAACCTTGGGAGAAATCCTGATAGCGCCCGAACCTTGGCCTATGAATCTAAATGTTATCATTGTGTTCAAAACGTGA
Organism: Sinentomon sp. SZTP_YWyxl; assembly: GCA_030068105.1. Taxonomy (NCBI): domain Eukaryota; kingdom Metazoa; phylum Arthropoda; class Protura; order Sinentomata; family Sinentomidae; genus Sinentomon; species Sinentomon sp. SZTP_YWyxl. Next base: position 21,262 of record JASGXE010005006.1, on the reverse strand, counting down.
ATTGCTCTGGATCTCTTTTATCAGAAGATTTTATTAATCGTTGTGAATATTCCTTGTCGCGTTCCTGTGATATTTCCTCATGAAGTTTTGATGCAATTTTTGGTTGAAATGTTCGTAGCGATGTGCCTTCGAAAAATAAATGAATTTCTGTGACCACAGTCAAATCGTTGCAGTGGCAGGCCTTCATTCTGCCACTGGAAGTGGAGAGATTCGGGTGACAGTTTCGCCACTTTTTTTAGTGTCGCATTTGTCACTGCATACAATGCCACTAAATCCGCCACTTCTCACTCTTACAAGTGGCAAACACATTAGTGGCAATGTTGCCACGGAACGCACAACCACTAAGAAATGGCTGTCTGCCACTAATTAGTGTGGTCTCAATCCACCAACAAATTCGTGGCAATTTGCCACTATTTTATTTGCAGTGTAGGAATTTACGTATACGCTTACTCGCGATATTTGATAGCCAAGTTTGATTGATGAGCGGAACTTATGCATGGGAAAATACGTTTGCAGTCGAAACAGCGGATCCATCTCTCCACGGCGGCGCACCACCCGTTCTGAGGTCTGGCGTAGCGCCTCAGCGGATGGGTTCTGAGGGGAGAGCCCTTGACAGGGAGATTGGGTGACAGATTCCTCCATAAAGCCAAGAAATTTGGAGCAATTGATATCATTTCAGACACAAACTTATGGAATTTTCCGCAAAATGGACAAAGCCGGATTTTCGTCGCGGGAAGGAGGCGGGAGGTTGTCACCTCACGGTCACCTGCATCCGGCCCCTACGTGTACAGTTTTGGCTGCCTCTTCACCACGTTTTCCCCATGGCGCATGTCACCTTTTGCAAGTTTTGACGACCTGCTTCTCATTCAGTTCGGTAATTTAAGCGTTATTCCAACAAGTGTGTGTGTTCCTATAAGCTCTACAATGAGCAGCTATTTTTGGTGTAACCAACTTGCGGGACGTGATTTACTCTTTTCCTACTCTTTCCTTTTTCTGATGAAAAAAGGCTAACAAAACCTGACCCAACCTCCTACCTTCGCAGTCCATCGCTTTTGTCAACCATCTTTTTAGTGTCCGCCAATTGCTTGTTGTCAATCTCCTGCTAGATATCCCACAACAAGGTTGTGATCTATACACTCTAAACCTGAGGTTTCGGCATGGAACACTTTCGGAACACTATTTTTAACATGGACTTACATGGGGGCGTTCTTTTCGAAACACCGTTTGGAACACCTACAACGTGTTTTTGGAACACCAATTTCCTCTCACAAATTTGGAACACAAGCGATTTGGAACACTCGACCTGCTCCAAATCGTTCATTTTCCAAATTTGTGACAGGAAAACAAATGTTCCAAGAACACGTCAGGTGATCCAATAGGTGTTCCGAAAAGAAAAGAAGACCCACAGAAAATAACATACCTACATCTAAGCCCGTATGTTAAAAATGATGTTACGAAGGTGTTCCATGCGAAACCTCAGGTTTGGAGTGTACATGTAGCTGCTGATGAGCTGATATTACAGTTCAATCTATTTCATGCTCTACAATAAGTGTAAATGTTACAGGTGAAAGGGAAATAATTGTAATTTAATTGTAATTTAATTGTAATTTAATTGTAATTTAATTGTAATTTAATTGTAATTGTGATTCGTTTACGATATAAATGCAAACATGACACAACGTGAATGGGAAATCAAAAAAGATCAGCAATAATTTACAGGTAAACATTTACAAGATAAATTAATCAAGCATGCACAGACATGCACAGACAGTGAATGTAGCATTGATACAATGCTCCATTGCTTCGCGAATGGGGTCAATTTTAGGGTGCAACTAACAATGGTGACCCAAACCTTGGCAAAACCTCAGGAAATTCTCGTTGAACACGACGTGTTTTTTTCTGGCAATACAAACGGTCGCTTTTGCGTGCGGCCGTTGCCCAAACCAGATGTTTTTGGCTGGACATATGGGCCACTGCTGAGAAGGAAGGTTCAAAACCTGGTCCATTTTGATATTGATATTGACGCTGAGGAGATAGAATCGATCCAGAAAGCACGAATATTATCAATGGATTGATCATTTGATGAGAAACTCAATACCTAGTTGTTTTGGAAAGTTTGGCAGGTTGGATGTTTTGGACAAGAGCAAGACACTCCACAGATCAGAGAAAGCAGTCTCCTGGGGCTATGGACAGATATTCTGTGAGAAATAGTGAAAAGGAGGTTTTGATCCATACCAGAAGAACAGGAAAGTGACTCCCAAGTGTGTGAGCAAGTTTAGAGGAAGAAGTGTCTAAGACTCTTGAACTGCATTTGATGGCTCATGACCTAAATTTATTGTTCCTTGCCTACTTTCATCAAAGTTGATTTCTCTTTGCAAACTTGTCTTGATAATACCCATGTCTTTTCAGAATTGGTCACATTAATTGGTTATTGTTTTATTTATTCTTTGTTTATTAAAACTAGGAAGTGATTATAGCCTCACTAGTTGAATATTCAGGAGAAAGGGAGTAAACCCTTAGTTGATGAGTTGTTAGGGTCCAGGTGTCTTGCTGTTTATTAAAGGGAGATCCTTCCCCTAAAATCTTCGATTGTAAGGAAGAGAAAGGAACAAGGAAGGAAGAAGAAGATAGAAATAAAAAGGGGTAAGTCACAGTGGTGGCACAACTTTGTGCCAGATTTCAGATCGATGAAGTGAAAGCAACCATCAAGTTTCAGATGAAAAAGGTTTTGTGCCTGTCTGTTGCTGTCGGCCATGTTGGAATGACCCCCGATAAACTTGTGCAGAATGTCCATCTTGCCATCAATTTCATGGTTTCTCTTCTCAAGAAACACTGGCAGAATATAAGGAGTTTACACATCAAGTCGACCATGGGTTCAGCACAAAGATTGTATTAGGTCGTTGATTGTAGATCTTATGAATGAGCCTACAACAAAGTACATGGTGTCATGATATTTTGAATTATGGGAATTACAGTCTCAGCTGTCCAAGAAAATATTGATATTAAAATCTCAACAATGAAGTTGAACGTCATACAATAAACGAAAAGAACGTCAAACAATAAAATGAAGTAGACAAAAGCAAGAACACGAGGAGGAGAGGTCTGGGCTGCAACAAAATGTTTTGGAAATAACAGGACACACATGGTAACACTATGGCAAGCTTGCAAAGAGGGAGGCCGAGGAGGGAAGGGCATTCCACTCGCGGACTGTACGGGGAAAAAACTGTTAAAGTGCTTATTAAATTTTAAAATGGGGTATTCAATGAAGTGGCCATTGTCAGTGCGGCGAAGAATAATCCTTTGGGAGAAATCGGACGGAAGCGAGGTGCTAACGGTGCCCTTAATTATTGAGCGGAGAAACTTGAGGCGTCTGTTGGAACGTCTTTGGGAGAGATTTTCAAGACCTAAGCGCAAAATCATTTGAGAGACTGACGACGTCCGCCTGTAATCAGCACATATGAATCTTACAGCATTTCGCTGCAGCCTTTCAAGCATGCAGATATGAGAGGATAAAAACGGGTCCCAAACCTCACATGAGTATTCCAAAATTGGTAATACAAGACTGGAATATACACTATATCTACCATTTACACAAGAAGGAGTTCAACAATTTGCGCAAGTGACAGTTTCGTTGCGCAAAAATGTTGAATCCCGTTTGTAGACCACTCTGAAAATCGGAAGCGGATTATAAAAAAAAATATTTTGGGTAGGTGCCTACTCGTGTTGGCAGACCAAAACCATCGTCGCCACGAAGAAACAACGTGCACCTATAGTGGCGACGAAATTAATGTATTGTGCTGGGAAAATCAATGGAACCACGCACATACAATTTAAATGCAGTTTCGGTAGTCAATGAAATTTTTGATTCCGCGACGAAAATTTAATACCAAAGTTTTTCCTTTGTTGTCCAACCAAATGAAGAAAAAATCGAAAGTGTTTTTTCTAAAATATATGCAAAAAATTGTTCAAACAGACCTTGTGAAGCAGATGTCACATGTTGATGAAACGACTTTTTTCTTTGTGAAAAAAGGACGCAAGTGAAGGAAAGCTTCGGAGGCTACGCCATTTCTACCATTTAATTTTCGTTTGAGGCTCCATTAATTTTCCCGATGCTGTACTCACAGAATGCAAAAATTCGCTGCTGTTCAGATTTTAGCAAAACCTTCACACGAAATTAAAGATCCTCTTTTGCAACCGAGATCATAATCTGACAGTTCCAGAAAACTCTGTTGAAATTTGCCGCTTTAATTTCCACCGCCTGAAAACGAGTAAAAAACAAAAAGTTTCTGCGGCAACATTAAATCGTAAAAACACATGTACCTTGGTACCTTAATGCTGCCGCCACTATACAATGTGGTTTTTCTGAAAATTATCCGCGAGATAATCAAATTACGGGATTTAACCCATGGCTAAAATCTTTGGTTTGAGGTCACAATGTTTTGCGGGCAGGGAGTATCCGTTCCTTTATCCAGTCTTCGCAGATCGTGCGGGAAGACAATGACAAATATAACTTTCTCAAATGAAAACAACAAAAAACAATAATAGGCGTTTTATACTTTTTAAAAATCCACTGTGTATGTACAGGTATGGGCACGCCTTTACTGATATTGACTTAATCTCATTGTTTTGACAGGTTATCCAGTCGGTAATAATTGTTGTGGAAATCTAACAGAAGGTAACTGTAAGGTTCGCCGCTATAATTTTACGCTTGTCAATGAGAGTTTCTTTGCAGAGGAAACTTGTCGAATTTCGCGGCCTGACGTGCCCTTCCCCTTTGCTGCACGATCCGGCGAAGTGGAAGGAGCTAAGGGAGTCAAAGGATTCTGAGGGTCTGCGTTTTTGAAACCTCTTCGTGATGATTGTTGCGTGTTAATGGGAATTTTCGCCATTTGGGTTTTTTCAGTGAAAGAAAAAAAAATAGTGTCAGTGAGGAGCGCTGAAATTAACGCCTGGGTTAGCTCTTAAATAATCAGTCCGTTCTGGCCTGCTTTTGTGGATGCTAGCAAATAGCCGATTGGTTCGCCCCTTGTCTAATATGTTGTGGTTAACAACACGCTGAAAAAAATCAGTGGCGGTCTGGTGACACCAAAATTTGGTTTCAGTTTTATGACGCAAAAAATAAACGTAAATGAGACGTTCAAATCGAGTGTATGCGCAAGGCGAAACCTCATCTATCTCTGGGAATATCCGGGAATTGTTTTTTATGTTTTCGCTTTTCCCACTGTCTGTGGGGTTATTTTGTCGTTACCGAGTCAAAATACAGGTCACAGACACTCGGAAAAGCGTGTTGGCAGTATGGCTATGCCTCACCATATTGCTCATAACAATGTGCTCTTTGCCTCATTCGATTTTTAAACTTTCTACATGGATATTTCTCGTGTCACATATATGTGGTGTGGGCAAAGATAGGGATCTAAATTGCTTTTTACGGTGAATTAATCCCAAAAGTCATTTTAGAGACAAAGCCATTCCAACATCATTGTTCTGGATCACGGTCGAAAACACTCCTCGCCATTTTGACTGACCGTATGTTCATAATTAACTCGGGTGCCGGTAAGAATCAATGGTAACATGCGCGCAAAACATCATGACATTCGGCTAAGGCGTGAAACGTTATCACACCCTGTGGAAATGGATGTACCTGGACCCTACAACCCAGGTCATTGAAATTTTTCCAATTATTGTATGCGTAGTCAATTATATGGCGGAGTCTATAACCGATGGGGCAGCTCCAATTTATAACAATGCCTTCGAAATCTGGGCGAACATGTGCGGCAGACACACTCCGGGAAGGTGAGATTTTTACCATCCGATCTTAATTTTCAGAAGGTGCGGAATTTATTGTGCCCCCCTGCAATTGATTAATTCCAAAAAATGAACTATTTCGCACACTTATGTAGTTGAAGGTTTACCAACCCCAGGTAAATTTCCACAAATCGGGCACTGATTCCGAGCGCAACAGCCTGTTACGAAGTGTTGTTAATTAGGTACGTCAGATTGATATCAAACCAGAAATTATATCTACTTCTCTTACCATCGCGTCTAATGACCAGGGAACGGGAACAATTGCAGAACCAAAACATACGAAAAAATGAAAAAAACGCCCGGTGATTACCGCAGCATCAAGAAGACTTTTCTCCTGAATGCATGTTAAAATGAATATAGGTAGGTACAATTCTAAACATGTGGTTTCGATATGGAACTCCTTTTTTAACATATAGGCGAGTGTTCTTCTCGGAACATTGTTTGGAACGCGTGGTGTGTTCTTGGAACACCATTTTCCTGTCACAAATTTGGAACACATGAGCGATTTGGAACACTTCATATGTGTTCCACACTTCATGCGGTACAAATCACTCATGATTCCAAATTTGTGACAGGAAAATGGGCTTTCCAAGAACATCTACGTGTTCCAAGCAATGTTCTGCAAAGAACGTTCCCATCTGAACCCATGATTAGAAGGTGTTCCCAAGGTGTTCCATACCGAAACCTCATGTTTAGAGTGTAGGTATGGGCCCTTAACTGCTGCTAGCTCGCCATTGCAATGTGCTTTTTTTGGAATGTGGGCTCATTGCTGCCTACATTTTTGTTCATTCAGGCAGGATGGTTTTTAACCATTACTGCCATCAAACCCATTATTGCCAACAAGTCACCCTTTTAAAATAAGGATGTGACACCAATTGTCAATAGCTTATATACCTACCAAAAGGGTATCAAAAGGATGTCAAAACACGGAATGACTGGAGAATATAGAATTTGCAAAGCGTCGCTTGGCTGACAACATGATTGATTATTCACATTGTCAAACTGCCCAAATCCGTTGAATGGGCTAATTGGTTCGTTTAGTCTTTTTTAACGAACCACTGCATAGATAATACCGTTTTAGATAGGGCAAGTGATTGTTACGAAAATAATGGTTGACGTTAGACGAACCAAAACTAAATTTAAGAGTGCCACTTTCCAGGCTGTCATCAGATGTTAAAAAAACAAATCAGATGCGAAAAAACACTCAATTTTGGCACAATATGAGTAGGTAGATAAACACGATACGTGTATACAGGGCCGGCCCGTGGTTTTTTGGCGCCCCGGGCAGTTTGGTTTTCTGCGCCCCAGCCCAGGGCCAGATCCATCGCCTCTTTGCGAAGAGGCTGCGCTGTCACTCATGGGTACGGGGTAGAGCCTCAGTGGGGTTCTACGGGGTAGTGCTTTTTGTCGGGTATTCCCTTCCCATGAGGTCCTAAATGCTTGAGATTTAGGAGTTCATTCAGGATTCAAATTGCAGTTTCTCAATAAAAAAAATTATTGAAAAATAATTTCTCAATAAAAAAACAAATTATTGTTGACCTGAATTGCTGACGATACCCATCTTCTGTGGCCTTTTTTCTGTTCCTTTCGGTTCTTTGTGGGGTGGTGGGATATTGCATGTAGGTCCTGGGCTAACAATAACGCCTACCTTTCTTCCGTCTTTGGGTGATGGGAAGTTCTTACAGAAAAAGGCCGTTGGCCTGCCGGCTTCCCAATGCAAGAAAATCGCTTAAGTCTCTGTTTTTTACCATCCCTTGAATATGCTTGTGCAGTGCTGGAATCCGGTGAAAAAATGCGATATTAAAGCATTGGAAAGCGCTCAAAGAAGAGCACCCACAGCAATTTCGGGTAGATATAAGCGAACTGCCAGTATCACCGAGATTCTCACCGAACTTGGATTGCCATCGTTGCAGAGCGGCGAGATGCCCATTGCCTTCAGCTTTCTTTCTGACATACTTACAGGTTCATATGATTTTTCTATTCCCCCGTACTACACATTAAAAACCACTGGCTCGGCGGGACCGGTGACTGGGGCAGAACGAACTGAGGCAGAAGTGGACTGATGCAGAATTTTTGCATTTTTGGAGGCTAATTTTTAAATTTCTCCGGGTTATAGGTTAGATCAGGTTAGGTTAAGTTTAGTTGGGACAGGTGTAAGCTACCACCTTCATGCAAAAACTCCCTCCAAAACGCCCTCCTTTGTCCAATTCTACCTCAGTCCACTTCTGCCTCAGTCCACTTCTGCCTCAGTCCACTTCTGCCTCAGTCCGTTCTAACCCAGTCCCCCGATCCGGCTCGGCATTCAGCCAACGCCTCGAATCTCCCGCACCAACCCAAATGTTCACAGTTGGAGTTGATTTTGAGTTTTTGACCCTTTGACTACGCCAGCGTAACATTTTTAACTTGACATTTTTTTCTTTGTTCGTGTCTGTGTGATGTTGTTTTTGTCAGCAGTGCCGATCGTTTCACTGTTTTGTTGTTCAAAAATAGATAAATAAAGACAAGACATGAGCCGAGTACACTTCCGCACCCGCAGGCGATGTCCACGCAGGCCAGGATTTACATAACCTGGCACAAATACATCGCGGACATGGCGCCCTTTGAAAATTTGGCGCCCTGGGCAAATGCCGTTTTGACCGTACGGTCGGGCCGGCCCTGCGTGTATAAGAAGTAATACGGTTTTGTTACGCGAAATTTGTCCATATATACATGCGTTTTTCCAATAAACATTTGCAGCGAAACTTTTATTTCTTTCGTTTCGCTCTTATGCAGGCGGCAGAAATTAAAGCATCAGATTGCAACAAGGCTTTCAAAAGTGACCTCGCTTGTCAAAGAGGATCTTTAATTTCTTTAAAATAGCATGGATTTTTTACTAAAATCTGAACTGTCAATTTCTTCAGGCTCGTTTTGCGAGACAACCGAGCAAGAGCGTTATGGATTTCAGCGCCGAGTTAGGAATAAAGACTCTTTCAGCCCGCTTTTTCCCATGTCCCATATACCATTTCTGGAGTGCCCCTTGAGATTGTTCAAACTTTTAAGTACCTTGGCGTCATTCGATAAGTCATCATGACTTGTCCTGCGGGATGCACATATATTTCTGGCGTGATAAGCAAAGCTGCTTCTTATCTGGGATACATCATCAGGAACTTAAACAAGCATATCCTTTTCACAAAAGCATGCATATGTATCAATGGTGCTTCCCATTCTCGAGTATGGGTGTGCTGTGTGGAATCCCTGCTCTGGAGATAGATGCTCTCGAAAACGTCCAGCGGAGAGCTGCTCGCGCAATTACCGGTATTTACGAAAGGTGTGCCAGTGTAACAGCCATGATAAAAGACTTAAACCTTGACGCCCACAGTCGACGCAACGAACATTGTCTGAATTCCCTGTTTTACAATGAAGTGCCCAATAGTTGAGTTTTTTTCGTTTTCTGACATTTTTAAACTCAGTTTTTTATCCTTTTGACTGATGGTTTGACGTTGTGCGATTTGTGCACTTTTTATCTGTGTTGTCCTGTTGTGATATTTTGCAGCACACAATCATTCGTAGCTGCCTTTGTGTTGACAAGGAAAAAAAAGATAGGTATTATTGTCTCGCTCGGGAGCAGAAATTCATATCATATAATTCGACGTGCACACCATCTCTGAGCAAATTATGGTGGCGTCGCGACGTGCCGCGAAAGTAATAGGATCAATAATTACCATTTGAACCTTAAAATGAACATGTTATTTTCAGTCATGGAGATGTTCATTTTCAATTCTTCCTCAATCGTCCATCATCAGAATATTTGACCAGTCCTGACCTAATTTAATGGGTGGATTGCCGATCGAAAGCCGTGGGGCAGGAAAGAATCGGGCAAAACAGGAAATGTGTTGAATCTAAGTCAACAACGTCTCTTTTAACTAAGTCAATACCGTGAAAGAATCAACTTCTAATGTAATGTATTTGCTTTACAAAAATTGGGTTAATATGCCTAGGTGTATCTGCATGCAAATGTGCAGGATGTCGAAAAAGAGACGCATCAAGTGATGGCGATTCCATTTTACTTTTGCTCTCTCTCCTGCGGGATGTGTTTTTGTGATTGAATATTTCGTGGTTCACAGTTTTGGGTGTTTCAGACGCCCAATGCGTCTTGCGAAATTTTTCGCACTTGCCACCCCATCTTCCTTTCTGGTCTTGTGACCAAGTTTGGACAGACAGGTAACAACGCCTGGGGCAATCCCCAACCCCATGCAGAGGTTGGACGTTCGGAAAAATCAACACCCATTTGATGCGACACATCACTGATGTGTAGAAGGTGCAGTTTGCCAGAGGCGATATGGTGGGGAACTTTCATGCTAGAAACCATGCTTAATCCGATGCCTCTATTATTTGTTTTTCAATCCACCGTTTGTTGGTTGGTGGTGGATTAAGTGGTCAAGTAACGGATGTTCGTCCCAATTCAATTTGATTCAATTCAATTCGATTCGATTCTATACCATCCAATCCAATCCGATCCTATTCGATTCGATTCGATTTGATTCGATTCGATTCCATTCGATTTGAGTCGATTCCATTCGATTCGATTTGAATTGAATCGATTCGGTTCGATTCGATTCAATTCAATTCAATCCAATCCAATCCAATCCAATCCAATCCAATGCTGTCCATTCCGTTTCAATTCAGTTCAATTCTTTCCCATGTCTCTCAGTTCGGAAAGTTCTAAACAGAGTTTTCAAGCTGACCGGGCCGCAGGTGCGACTTTATGGGCTGACTCTTTAAAAGCGATATTATCTCAAGCAGCAGTCTTAGGACATATGAATTATAAAAACCGCAGCTTGTGAAAATCACCGTTTAAAGAACCGGCCCGGTGCTGGAGCTTTTGTGGCCCAGCGTTGCAGAACAATGCACGAATTATACAGCGCCCGGCACCTAAGTCTGGACATGCTGCTGTGTTTTCTGCCCGCAATTATGGAGCTTATCAAAAATAAATTTTTTATTCAACAGGAACAATGATTGCGTCGGCCAAGCAAAGGCGGCTGCACACGCGGGTCAGCGCTGACATTCGTCGCAATGTCATATTCAATGGGCGGCTGGACGGAAATCACATGACAAATTAGCATGACACACTATTTTGATCGTTAATGCGCAGTTTACCGTCAAATTACGAACGTAGCATGATCAAATTTGCAGGATGGTTTTCTGCCATCAGTGTCTGAAAACGGAGCTGTAAAATCATGGCTTGTGATAAATTCGTCAGCGGCCACTGCACAATAATTTGATCGTTTGACGGGGCCGGTCTTGCGACTGGAGGAATCCAAATCGGACCACATTTCATGTCAATCTCAAACATGCAACTGAAATTTGTCAAATTAAATTGCACGTTAAATGAACATCCGTTTGCTGACAAATTAATGTAAAAAATTAGCATGACAAATTAGCATGACAAGTTAGCATGACACACTAATTTTATCGAGGGCGGGCCTTTAGAGCTGACCTCCAGACAGTGCTTTACTGACGTCATCTTCGGACATTCGAACCAGACCGGCCACTCCTAGAAAATCCTGAACGCCAACTTTTATTTAATTTGCGCTGCGTTCTAAAGGTTGGCAGTTTCCTACGGCGACAAGTGGAGTCAGCATGTAAAGCTCATGAAAAAAATTCAAAGCAATAAAAGGAATGCAGGTTAGCCGCCGTTATGCTCTTGCGAGGAATGCGACTTGGGCCAAAGCTATAACAATGAGCAGAAATGAAATCAGTGTACAGCAGCCTTTGCTGATCCGTTTGGCAGCCCGCAGACATTTCGTTATCAGCAGCATGTGGAATATCATGCAAAAATGACGCAAAAATAAACACATTTTTGTGTTATCCAGTGAGGGCTATGTCCAGACTTAGGTGCCGGACGCGGTATAAGGTCGAATTCAGCTTTGGAGTTCGGTTGATGGGGCGACAAAGGGCTCAGACCCCAGTGCGGAAAATTCTTCATAGATTCTTTATAGACGGGACCTCGGTGCCGGACTCTTTAGCCATCAGGAAGGATTATCTTAACATCGAGAATCTGTGGTTCTGCAGTAAAGAACCGAGAATCTGTGGTTTCGGAAAAATTCGAGAAATCAGTTGTCCAGGAATTCAACATTGAGAATCTGCGTTCCAGAAAACATTTAGAATCTCTAGTGATGGAATACAGAAATCTGCGGTTCAGGAATTCTGCATCTGTAGAATCTGTGGTTGAGGAATGCAGCGTCGAGAATCTGTGGTGTGAAAATTCAGCGTCGAGGAGTCTGTCTTATCCAGAAATTTTTGCACCAACCGAATGGCCCGCTACTTTTGGTAGGCCCCCATATACGAGTAGTTTTATTCGATAGTAATATGCAGTCTGTACGCTAACACTTTCATTTTTCATTTCGCCTGCGTGAATGGGAACGCATGTACACAAATGTGACACATATTTTCTCATTTTTGCTCACTGCATTTTTGCTGTGCTGTACGTTCATATATTTGCCCATGCATAAATAATTCTTCTACAAACATGCCTTACCTAATGGTAGGTGATTGCAAAATGCAATAGGAAACGAGGATTTCACATCGGTCTTCCGGATCCTTCCGCAGATATTTTTATTTTCCGCCTCAATTCACACTCACTTCTCACTTCTCACTTCTCACTAAATATCCTCGACCAGAATATATAGGAGTTCATTATTAACTCAGGCGGCATTTGGAATCAGCGGCAACATGTGCGCAAAACATCATGAGACTCGTGTGAGGCGTGAACTTGCATCAAGCTCTGATAAAATTAGATGGCTACTCTATTAGGCAGACCCTTAAAATTTCCCATATGCGCCAGGACTGCCGTTTCGAGAAAAAAATAACAACCGTCGGTACGAGAAATGCATGGTTATACTCATTCTAGTTTCTGGTTAGATCCATATTCGGCCTGACCGCTGTTTCTTAGCTCGTCCGGAATAAATCCAGCTCTTGAAAATATATACCTATATATGCAAAGTCCTCACAGGTCTGGTTAACGCACATTACAAGCCGCCAATCTTGATCTGTCGCGCTGGTAACCAAACAACCCAGGAATATCGTGAACGACGAGATTTGTCTAACGTATATATGTCTGATGCCATTTCAAAGGCTCGGAGAATAACGCTGAAGAGAAATTTTGAGGCTTAACTAAGTTATGAGAGTTTGATGTGTGCGGGTATTCTTTGGAAAAGCCTTGCCTCAAGGCGGGAATGGCGCTGCCAATCAAATGTCTGAGGAAGGATTAATTATACGAAGCGCACAGGCGACACAAAAACAAGTGCCGAAACTTCCGTGTTGATCAGAACTTCGAATCGAGTGTCTGTGATGAGGTCCTGCGTCTAGCGCGGAGAGGTAACGAAAATTGAAAATCAGAATCAAATTTGCCTGTCTGACAATCAGAATTAGTTTCAAATTAATCAAATTCACATTGCATTTGTACAGTGTACAGTTCAGAAATAAATCCCTCTGCTCACACCAAAAATACGGTTAAACTTTCCAATGAACAGTTACGTATAGAGATGCATTTGCTAAAAAAAACTATCAAGACGTAGTTAGGCCCTACGTGATTTGAATGAATGAATGAATGAATGAGCCGTTTATTTTCAGGGTTGCCCCCTTATCAAATAAATGCAATATGCAACAGTTGCAAAAATATAACAGAAACACACAATTTATATGCACACCCATTTAGCAGCAAAAACCATGAAAAATAACGAATAAAACCAGTGATTATATGAATCAAGAAAATTGAACCAATAGACGGTGCTGGAGAATAGGTACACTTAAAGGGAGATTGAATGTGGACACCGGCAACTGATTCCACTCAGCAATGGTTCTCGACAAAAAAGAAAACTTCCCAACGTCCTTTTGAAAATTAAGTAACCTGATTTTATAAATATGGTCTCGACGAGAATAAAAATGTGGCTGCTTTACATAGTCCAAAAGCTCACCCATCCTCCAACATTATATAGATACTATCAAAAATAGTGCAAGCAACCTGGCCACTTTTCTGCGGTTTTCTAAGGGTGACCAACCAAGGGAGATCATCATTTGAGTGACACTACTCGTACGCCCGTAATCGCACATAACAAACCTCGCAGCACGGCGCTGGACTGCCTCCAATTGTGGCAATTTGTTGAGAGAAATGGATCCCATGCAAGGGATGCATATTCCATAATTGGCAGAACAAGGCTTTTGTATGCAAGATCTCGGATTTTACGTAGACATTTCTTGTAATTCCGTTTTATAAAGTAAAGAGCAGAATTTGCCTTTGCTGCAACACGAGACAGATGAGACTGCCAGTTAAGCTTGCTTTCAAGAACAACACCGAGATAGGTTATCTCAGAGCGTTTAGCCAGTGGGTGGCCACACAGGGAAGACGGATAACTCATGCGTTGATTTGCTGTTTCTTTGCGTTGTTTCCAATTTGATGCGAACCACCCCTGACCTAACCCCTACCCTTGCCACCTATTGCATGTTGTCAACCCTGTTGCTCCGTTGCTTGTTATGATTTTGCCTGATACCTACCCACCTTTTTGAAGGCCGGAAATGCGTCCCCGAAGTGCAGCTGCTGGTTGTAAAGTTCAACAAAAAAAACCCTTTCCCCGTGCGAATGGAAATGAGAGTGACAAATTTGTCACTCTCATTTCCATGCCAATCGCGGATGGAACGCCACCAACATGATATGGCAGCGCTGCATTTCAAAGCAATCAATTTTGCACTGTACTCGCCATCGTCACGATGTCAGAAAGGCAGAGGCGGCATCTTCAAACGAGACTCAAGCACAAAGAAAAACACGGTAGCGTGTTTTCCTGCGCTTTGTCTTTCTTCTCCATAGATTCATCACTCATCTCCACTCAGTCGCCTAAATTGTCATTCTCTAAAGCAATGGAATTTAAAGGGATGAGAAGAACTGACACCTTATCAATGGAGCAATACCAGAGAACATTCTTACATGGAATAGTAAGACTCCGTATTTCAAATGCAGGGTCTTCTCTTTGGGGTGGCCGGGGGATAAGAGCTCCCTTCCAGAAAATGCTCCCCAGTGGTAGGTACACATTCCAGTGATACGCTTGATCCTCCCTTGACTGTGCTTCATGTCGGTTCAACTTTTCAGGAAATCTGACCTTGGAACACCAATGAAAGCCCACAATGAACCCAAAATTAACCCATGAACTCCAAAATCTGAAAATGTGTTCAGCTTCATTATGGTGTTCTCGGAGGTTTCCATGCACAGTAGTTGCCCCGCTCCCAATGGTTCGCCCCTTGGATCTCCTTAGGTTTTGCTGTTAGTTCGCCCTTGCGGAAAATCTAGTCACTGGCACATCAATGTTGCACCAAAATTAACCACAAAATTGTCAAATTTTCTTCAACTTCCAGTGGTTCTGGGGATTCATTCCACATCCAGGGACTATGCCACTCGGATCCCTGTTGAAAAGGTTCTGAAGAGCGAAGACCCCCCAGTTACTGGGGGGCTCCGACCATCAGACCCCCGACAGGGTAGCACCAGATCCGTCACTGCGAGAACCTCCAGGAGAAAACATGGAAAAAGGCGTCTCTCATGTTTGAATGTATTGGCCCAGGGTCAGGGTAGAGTGTGACCTCAGGCTATCGAGAGGAAAACAAACACATTTGATTCATTCATCTTTCCATCTACGAGTACCATGGTAGCAAAACGTGCACCAGCTGTTGAAATAAAAGTATTCTTGGGTTCTCTAAAAGTCTGGAAGTCTCGCATGTTTATAGAAGATTGTCACAAGGCCACAACACAGAAACTCGTTGATAAATCCAACAGTCTTCAGAAGTGTTACCTTCTTGCACAGGGAAGTGTCAATGAGCATGCAGTCGAATTGCCTCTGGACTTCCATCTGGGCGGGCGGGCGGGGAGTGATTGCACACACTGCGATTGGTTGACAACAAATAAGCAAGTGAAACAACGTGCAATATTATTCGTATACCTACACGTATATCCCAAACCTATAATTTTTATAAAAGCACAAAACACATCAAAATATCCATGTTGGTGTAAATTTTCCAACACTTGTTTTTCTCCCATGGGGATCTGCCGGTTAAATGACTAGTTTTGTTGATTTCCATATGATGGATCTGCATCAGATGTCTGGAAAGCGCATGGCATTTCGCCCGCGGTTAAACGCCCTATACCGGACTGGATCTATATACAGCGTGATTCATAAAAACCAAAGTGAAATGTAAGTTTATTTTTTGGTGTTTGCTTGCTATTTATTGATTTTTGCATTGTTTTTCTTTGTGCCCAGGTTAGTTTTCATGCAATATCATGTTGACGATGTTTGTGAAGCACAAATAATTGGCAGTTATGGTGCAATTTTTAGTGACATGGAGAGAGCTTTCATGATGAAAATTTATTTCAGCAGGCGACCATGGACGTTTAAGGTCGGGTCACAACTGAGCGTACGAATAGCATGCGTGCGTTTTTCGTGCGTAGTCGGTTGCTCACGTAAAACGTGAAATACGTACGCACAACATTACGCAAGACGTGTGGAGGCCACACCTGTCCGTATTTGGACCACAAGTTTTCTGCTGTTGAAGTCAGCTGTCTTGTCATCGAGGTTATTCAGAACAGTTTTCTGCAGAGCTGCAATCAGGATGGTTGAAGAAAGGAGTTGTGCCAGGAGTTGGCGACTTCATGTTTCTGAGTGTGTGTCGGAAAAAACCTTGCCAAGGGTTTTTCAGCTGAGAAAGAAAGGAATGTCTGCAACTGGTCGTGCCACAAGTCGCTTGTCAATGAATGCGATAGGCCCATGTGCTGATTGCTGTGAATCAGATGCAAACAATCGTGCGAGTCATGAAGGAAAATCTGCAGAGTGAAGAAGTGAGACGTCTCAACCTACACCACACTGTAACTTCCTCACAGAAAACTGTTCAAAACAATTTAATCATCGCAGGTGATCTCAACCTACCAAGCATAAACTGGCAAAGTCCTGCGAATCTTCGTGGCCCCTCTAAGGACTCCCTTTTTCTCTCCCTTGTCTGGACGCTGGACTTGATCAGCTATAGTCCGTGAGCCTACACGTTGCAGCCGCCAAGGTGCAAAAAGCACTCTTGATCTTGACTTTATTAATTTTGAAACTATTATAGCAAACAGATAAGAATAATCCCCGGCATTACTGACCACATGGCTGTTTCCCTGTCGCTTCAAGCCAAAATAACCTCACCAAATTGCTGAGAGAAGAAAGGTTCACCGCATTTTGTGTCTTTATCGAATCCTTGGCAACTCCGGAGGGTGGGGAAATTTGTTTTCCTTGATTACGCCTCCATCTTTTTACAGTCGCCATGACCATCCTTATCATTTAAGAGAGATATAGGGAAGTTTTCCTTTGTGTCCCAAGCAATAGCGGACTGGAATTCACTCCCACCCTCTGTGCTGTCTCAACCTTTAAGTACATCAATTCTGAGGCGCAGGCTGCTGTCCTTGTTATAAATTGAGTTTCTGGCCAAATTTTATTGGACTTGAAAGTTTTAGAGCAGATGTTCTGTTTTTCTCCACAGGAGTTTGAAAATTAATTCTTCGGATTTCAAAATATTCGAATTGCTCCATAAACCCAGAAATTTATGTCTCTCAGAAACATCTCATGAAAGGTAAATGGTAGTGTATTCAAGCTATCGAAAACGTTTCTGTGTTTCATTCAAGCTGATTGGGATTCCTTTAATTCTCTTCTTCGTGAGGCCTTCCCCTTGTTCCTCGAACTTTCAACCACAGCTAAATGTGATGAACTTTGGAATTTCCTTCGCAATCTTCTCTCTTCTTTCCTAGAAAAGATACCTCGTAAACAAAAAACATCCGATGTCAGATACCCGTGGGAAAACAGCAGGTCAAGATCACTCTTGCGCTTGAAAGGTCGTCGTTTTAAAACAGCCTGTACTCACCACTCACCAAAATTGGCAACGTTTTACCGATGCCAAACAGGAAGCCCTTCAGCTTAACAATTTTCTCTTTAAAATTTCCGTCGGTTGCGATGGAGGGGGTGGGGATGCCACCTGTATTAGCCACTACCACCCAACATTTTTTGCCAACTGCTAAAGTGCGTTCATTTTCAGAATGGTCCGCGCCAAAACTCGCAGCAAAACGAAGGTGGGAGCGGGGGCACGACAGTGGTGTCCAAATTGAACAACATTCTTAGCCTGAATATCCGAGTTGTTTCATTTAAGCGCTATTTTCGAACTGAAATTCTCGAAAGCGCCGGTGGTTCAGTGGTAGAGCGTTGGACTTTCGATCACAAGATCGTGGGTTCGAATCTCGCCATGGGCTAAATTTTTTAATTTTCATTTGGCAGATGTTTGGTTCGACAAAACATATCACAGATGGAAAAGCAACCTCAACATGATTTTGAAATTTCCAGACATGAATAGGCCTACGTGTGCCTGTGTTCCAGTTGTTGGCAACAACAGCAGCTGTAGCCGCACACCATTGCAGGTCGGTGCCAATAATTGCAAAGTGAGAGCCAGCGAAGTTTCGGATCAGCGCTGCACCAGAAGTGCACATTTCAAAATCCAGGAGCGGAACGACCAGCAAACCAGACAGATCGTGGTCACAGAAAATTGAAAAAACTCCGAAAAATAGAATTATCAAAAGATTGAGAGGTGAAAACCGACAGAGTTCAGAAAATTGAGGCCCGCAGCTCAAAATCTCAGATTTCCGATTTTTGCACAAATTTGCACATCCCTGTCTGCAAAAAGCGCGCGGACCATTCTGAAAATGAACAGACTTCTTTTTTTTAGAGAGAGACATGTCCACATCTCACTCAATTTCGTCGTCCGTTTCAGTCGATGCGAATTTAGTGCTACCTTCCCCACCCATCCCAATTGGGATCATTGCTCGCCTTCCTGCTTCTGTGCAAGACAGCAGCAGAAGCGGGACAGCCAGTATTGATGCGTTTGTTGCGATGGAGGGGGTGAGGATGCCACATGGTTTGGCCACTAACACTCAACATTATGCCTCAAGCCTCTTGGGCCGCGAGATCAACCAGTGCCTCCTACAACACAAGGCCTTTGCACGAGAAGTAAAAATGGCATGACGTCATAAATAGTGGGAAAAGACAATGCGAGTGAGTGGCGTCCGACGTGTGCTGCCCAAGGAAACTTGACATTTCTCTTGAACCGATTAACCGATTTTGATGAGGCTTGTTGTGCTGGAAAGCTGAAAATCAGACCATTTCAATGGTGTATATAACAATCCCTAACTTTTGTGGCGTCCCCGAACATTTATCAAATGTCATGGAACGCCAGGCAGATTTTTCAGATTTCGCGCAAAGCATGCCAAATTTCAACAAAAACTTTGTCAGCTGATAAACGACAGCCACGTCAAGTTATTATTTTTTCTGCTGCGTTGGCCGTTCATTTTCAGGCTTGTCAAGACAAGACAAGACGTAAGGTATGATGCCTTCTTTTCGGCAAAAACCCACAACCCAAAATTTACTCTCGAATAAAAAGACAAAACACCATTGAAAAAAGAAAAAACATATTTCACTCACTCACAGAACCCCAGCGCAACACAAATCCAACCTACATTATAGAAATACCACAGCGAGACTGCTCCTTCACAAACATGTTCAAAGCTCCTCTTGCCCTGGAATCCAAGATAAGTTAAAGTTAGGCCTACCTACCTACCTAAAGACAAAAATGAACGAAATAGAAACAGAAAAACTTAGCTCTGAATCTTGGCTAAATCCCTCATCATCGGCTCAGCGTCAGATCAATCATCCTCCGGGCTAGGTTATCGTCATCACCAACACCTCCCTCGTCCTTCACTCCGCGTCATCTCCCGAGCTCATCAGACATCCGTCACCACAGTTCATCCAACTGCTCACCTTGAGATTCTAAAACAGGAGAAAAAAGAAAGAGAAAAAAAAAGGATGAAGGAAGGAAGCAAAGCAACCTCAAAAAAAAATTTAAAATGTGGTCAAAAACAATGGGGATTGAAACAATTTACACTGCTCCGGGTCATTCATGTTCAAACCCTACGGAAAGGCTTATTGCTAGCATCAGGAATATAATTCGCACAACAATATCCGAAGATCACAAAAAGTGGGTAAAAGAGGTGAAATTTGTTCAACTGAGTTTGAATGTCAACATACACGAATCACATGGTATGTCTCCCGCCCGCGTATTTCTGGGAAGGGATTTGCTTACCCCTGAATTGCTGAAATTATTAGACCCGGAGAAGATTTCTCAAGCTCCGTTTGACGAGCAAAGCGAATTTTCAGAGAAGCGCCACATTTTTGAACGTGTGAAGCAACAAGCCGAGAAGCAGTTTAAGAAGAATGAACGAGCTTTTAACAGTCTACACCGTCCAATTACATTAAAGGTCGGCGATTTGGTAAAAATTAAATTAGTTCACAAATCAAATGAAGAGTCTGGTTTCCACGACAAATCTGCTCCTGTCTTTTCAAAGCCATACATTGTTTTGAGCATTGATTCTCACAATAATGTGACTGTGAAAGAATGGAGAAGTAGTTCCAATCGCAGGGTAACCTATAACATAGACAGAGTTTATCCATTCAACGCTCTTCCTTTGTGTCAAAAGCATGATGAGTTACACGATTGTTTTTCTTGCCCTTCTGACCAGCTTGATCCCGATGAGATAAAGACACCTGACTCGGTCCTCAGCGAGGTCGGCGGCACTCATCACTCCGAAGCGTCGTCGGTTGCATCGGATCAGGGGTTGGTTGCGGCAAAACAGGGGCCGACAAGAAATGCGTATCATAAATCAGTTGATACACCTTCAGGCACTAATGAGAGTGTCGTCTCCGTTCAACATGGGTACAACTTGAGGCCCCGTGCAGGCAAAAAGGTGCCCAACTACCTGACGTAAGAAGGTCGAAAGGCGCCAGTATTGACTCTTGGCTTCGTTTGTTCGATGGTTCGGCGGCAGCTGATTTGATATGAAGTTGGGAAGCTCTTCGGTTTGGTCCAAATTACCTCGTAGAGTGGTGGCCAAGGGAGTGCGACCCGGCTTTCGTCAAGAAGGTTGTCGGTTGGATCTGAGGTAGACGAAGTTTAGGAGCCACTTTCAAAGGACGCCAAATTGAAAACCCCGTGGGAAGAGCGTATATCAGCGTTGATTCAGGTGAAGACGTCTTGCGATTTAGAACGGTATCTTGTACTGAATACGGCATTTAGTCGCCTCTGAATTGATGGGGATTTGGATATGCTTCGGTTTGACCCAAAGTACCTCGGAAGAGTGGTGGTCAAGGGAGTATAGCCGGATCTCCTGTCAAGACGGATGTCGGCTGGTGACGAGATATTCTCATTTCGGATGAAGCTATTTTTCAGAGTATCGGTACCTACATTGTAATTGGTTTATCTTACGGGTAACAAACAAATTGATGTTGTCGCGCATTTGGAATTCATATTTTGTTAGTGCGTTTGTTTTAATTAATTGTCCTTGCATCCTGTTGAATTTTCTCTTGTTTTT
>JASGXE010005005.1:0-39036 GCA_030068105.1 Sinentomon sp. SZTP_YWyxl | reverse complement strand
GTTGTTGCTTGAAAATGATTGAATTTTTGTGCATCGGGCTCAATTGTTTTGTGAAATTTTTTTGAGAATTTTTGTCCAAAATTTTTGATTTTTGTTAGTAAAAACGCAGAAAAAAAAAAATGCTCATCCGTAAGTTGGATTTAATGTCTGTTCCTTACTTTTACTTGGCTGATTTTCTGATAAATTATACTGATGCTAAAATGGATTTACATTTGCCAATTTTGCAAAGACTGAAATCTTATAATTATTGTAAATCATGATTGTAATGCGAATGAAAAATAAAATGAAAAATAAATTGAAAAAAGGGGACAAAACATTAAAAAATGATTGATAAAATTGATCCCCGTAGAAAAAAAAAAAAAAAAGTTTGTGCTTTCCTCAAGCTGATTATTTTGATTGTTCCAACCCCCTGTCCCCCGCACCACAAGGAAAGGTACACTCTCTGCTGTGCGGTGTGTTGTGAATTGTCAGCATGAAAGTTCTGGGGGAACTGTTAAAATGAAAAAAAAGTAATACCTTAATCTCTGCTATAAAATCCAGAAAAGCCGGAAGCCGAAAATTGGGAAATAAATGAAACACATAATTGGTAAAAGGCAAACAAGCATTTGCATTTTTGAACGAAAGCAAAAAATCAGCAGCAAAATTCACATTCGGCTTAAATTTGCTTTACTACACTGCAACTATCTAAACAATGTAGGTAATTTGTGTCCCTTTTCTTTTCCTGCATTTCCTTTTGGCATTTCTTACATTTCGCCTTACATTTTGGCTTGCCATATTCACCAGATGCTTTAGTGAAGTGTTTCCAAACAGGATCGAGTTTCCTTCCTGAAGTACTCATACTGTGAGTCATAAAAAGAATCCAATTGCAAAATATAAAATAATTCAACCAAAGAGGGAATTCAAATTTAACAACAAAAACTTGAATTTTTCTGTTGGGCCTATAGGTATTATTTGAAATAATTCCATGTATTTTTGAATAATTGGTTGTTTCAACTGCACCTTCATTGAATTTTTCTGTGAATTAGGTATTTGAATTAATTCCATGTATTTTTTGAATTAATTCATTTCAACTGCACCTTGATTTAAATCATGAATTAATTCAAATAATTCTGAATAAATAATTCATGAATTATTCCAACCCTGGTTACAAGTGCCGTAAATGTGCCGTAAATAACGGCTCCGAGTCGTTTCCGTTGAATGCGAATTGGGTTACGGCTATGGGGCATAGATCTCCTTGTGAGCCCAAGGTGTGCAACAAGGTTCATGCGGAGCCACCAGCCACGGTCGCATGGCTGCCAGCTCATGACGGCATATCTGATGATGATGATTAAGATTAAGGTGACATGCAATCACTTCAACAGAATATGGCATTGAACTGGAATTATGTAGGTATGGATCTATTTTGAATTTAAAATCCTTAATTCGTCAACTTCTTATGCATTATTCATTATTCACAATCATACATTTACTTTCGTATTTTGGAAGCACAATGAATAAACAAAAACAGTTGAACTACACTACAGTTAACTGATGCAGAGGATTCGGATTCGTGATGGATTCGGATTCGATTTTTTTTTTTTTTTTTGGATTCGGGTTCGGATTCGAAATTTGCTGACCGTGAGGATTCGAGATTTCCGGATTTGCACACCCCTACTGTGAAGACAGCTAATTCATATGTCATCACATGCGAGCCAAAGAAAGACAATCCTCCACCGAAGATCACAGGCTGTTGAAAAGGTTCTGGAATAGATCCGAAACTGCATTCCAGCAAAAGTTCAAGAAAGAAAGGATCTACAGAATGGTTAGTCCTTATATTTCATACTCGCCGCATCCAATGTCCATACACGCTTAAATGAACCCAGGTTACCTATCCTATGCAGGGAAATGGCATGTCCATGTATTTTGTTTATTTTTCCCCCCGCCGATGAGTTCAATCGACAAAGAGTACGGAGACAGAAAGTAAAATCCAATGCCAATGGACCGACACAAATGAGCAACAGATCAGTGCACCAGGCACCACGTCAAGACGTTCGGTATTAAATGGAAATGTAAAAAAAAAAAGAAAAAAATGACAAGTCATATTTACTTTTTTTAATAAAAAACAAAAATACCTACTCTCAATCACCACATTCCAAAAATGTCTTTCCCTGTGGACCCCATTCTCCAGACATATATTTTCTACCATTACCCAGCCACATCGTTAACCCCCCAATCCAAGATTTTCTCACTTTTTACTTCATTTGCTTCTTGTTTTAATAGAAGGGCTTGCATTAGGTCCAGCTCATTTTATGCTTCAAAGTGGCTCAGTGTGAAAGATGGAAGAGCCAGTGCGGGAAGCCACAAATCCCAATGCCGAGATCATCAGAGGACAGACATTTGAAGTTGGTCCACGATATTCTAGTCTTGCATACATTGGAGAAGGAGCATATGGCATGGTTGTGTAAGTTCTATTTTCTTCTTCCAATAAAACAATTATTTGACAGTTATTGTCATATTAAGCCACATTTGAGGTGAACTTGTTGCCAAAATGCAATACTAATGACATTCAGCCAAGACGAGGGTAAAAGGTATAAACTTTCTTACCTTAGGTAGGTAGGTAATCGGGTTGCAGTTCGGAATACCTGCCGACATCTGAAAAAAAAACTGAACTGGACGAGTTTTCACACATGCTCAAGTGGCCAAAATAGGATAGGAAGATGAGGACGATGTGTGTAGGTTAGGATAGGTGTGTTAGGACAGGTTAGATTGCATTAGGTTAGGTTAGGTTTAGTTAGCTTTAAGTATATCAGAGAGCAATGGTGATAACTCGTTCAGTTCAATGTTGGCAGGTATTCCGAACTGTTACCGGTAATCGTGTACATGGTATTCCATGTCTTGACCTCGGCCAAATTACATCATTGTTGAGTCTTGACAGAACCATGATGGATGGATTGTCCTTCGGCTGGTGGTCGGACCATACATATTTTTTACTTGTGACGTCAGCCATGGCCCTGGCGAGGTAGCTAATGGTAAATGTTACCTGAGAGCAGCTGCTCCAGCACCCACTACTTCCAAGAGTCCCGGTGAGGTAGGTAGGTATATACCAACAACAACAACTGTCGACAAAGCCCCATGTACCCAATTTACATCAGAAAAAGAAGTGTCTACCTACTTTTATGAAGTCACTTCTGTTGATTTGTGCCGGACAATGCCCAAGCAAATTAAATTGTGTTGTATTGTAGGTAAGTATTTCATTTTGTATGCAGGGAATTCCTGAAAAAGTTTTGAAAGCAATTTTCCATGGACGACGCCATTTGAACTCAAGATTCATTTTCCAGGACCAGATTCTGCCAGGTAGGCCTACAGCATCGGGAAAATTAATGGAGCCCCTTAACGTATATTAAATGGCATAAATGGTGTTGCCTCCGAAACTTTCCTTTGCTTGCATCCTTTTTTTTTTTCAAGAAAAAAGTGTAATGTTTCATCAACATGTTGTGATATCTGTTTCACAAGTTTTGTTTCAACGATTTTATTGCATATATTTTAGAAAACACACTTTCGATTTTTTCTGCTTCATTTGGTTAGACAACAAAGGTGAAACTTTGGTGCTAAATATTCCTCGCGGAATCAAAAATATCATTGACTATCAAAACTCCATATTTAAATTGCATGTGTGGTTCCATCAATTTTCCCGGCACTGTACACATCGGCAAAATCACCAGGAATTTGGCATTTTGATGGAAAATTTCATTTCTTAAAAATGATGGGACATTCTGACTTTTAAAATGCTTCTGAGCATTGTTGCTGCACCCTGGGCATTATCGTGTCAACACGTGCGTGTCTATTTACAGTGAAAAGAGAAAATGTGCATTGGCTGTTATTGTTGGTTTTTTCTGTGTTCAGGGGCATGTTGTAAAAAGTTTAACCTTTTGTGGGTACCTACCTGCTGGGGCCACTGCTGACCTCTCACCATTGTGCTCATTGAACAACATATCTGTATCAAAAATTGTCTCCAAAATATTGTCTGAGTATGATTGATTGAGAATAAAAAATTGATAAAAGTAGAAAAAATATCCAGTCACAAAATAAAACCAAAACCAATGGTTTGACATATGATTGATTGAGAATTAAAAATTGAGAAAAGCATAAAAAAATATCCAGAGTCACAAAATAAAAACCAACGCCAATGGTTTGACACAAATAATTTGGTGCACCCACCAGGTGTCCATCCAGGCACCAAGTCGTCTTTTAATATACCTAACAAGATGGGAATGATTGCATTTGGCCGAAAAGTGTTTAACAGTCCTGCAACAGTCCTGCCTGTGGCCATGCTGATCTTACGAGTCCAGTCGATTCTTCTGATTTTGGCCTTTTTCGAAATGCTGGCCTCGTTCAAAGGGGTAGATGACCAGACATAGATGGGTTTCACTGAATCACTGTTACCCGCACCATCACGAACACACAGAAAGGACGGTCACTGGTATGTGGAAACCCCATGAAAAAGGATGACAGGTGCACATTTCATGTTCTGCCCACTGACCTGTTATTTTTGTGCCTTTTCGTATAATCGTCGTAAGTAGGTAGGTCGACGACCATTACCTGACATTCCCAATCAGCTTCATTGCAGCCTTTTTATTTTGGTATTTTCAGGTCAGCTTACGATAACATCACCAAAAGCAAAGTTGCAATTAAAAAGATATCGCCATTTGAACACCAAACGTATTGCCAGAGAACACTAAGAGAAATCAAGATCCTAACCCGTTTCAGGCATGAAAATGTAAGTAAATCACTTAGCTTGTGGGAAATGTCAAGTTCTTTTCAAAAGTCCATGTTTTCTGTGTAGCTTTTCCGACAGTAACTTGTAGGCCTCATAAACGTTCCTTATAATGGTCGCTCTGAGCTTCCTTAGGTATTTTCATGGAAGTTGATTTGATCTCCATTCATAGAGATAAGTAGCTGTTAATTTTTTTAACGAGCGACCGCCGGCTCCCTGCCAACGCAAACATGGGACAAAAATCCGGTGTCAGGAATTGTGTTAAAAAGCACGAACTTATCGATGGTTCCACACATTTTGTAATTTGGTGCACCTGGCACCACGTCAATGAAAGATGCAACAATTGATCGCAATTGGCAAAAAAAGGTGTGACCTGTCACCCACCACCTTCACTGAAATGTTGTGAAGCAGACAGTTGCCTGCCACAATTTCTCTGTGATTTTACAATAAAAGTTTCTTGCCATTTCAAACAATAGGTAGAAAAATGTGGAACCTACCTATCTACCTAGTTAACAACTACCTACCTATCTTTTTTCTGCACCTACCTACCGAACTAAACAGATCATCGACATTCGAGATATCCTCCGATCTCAGACGATTGATCAAATGAAAGATGTCTACATTGTACAGTGCCTGATGGAAACTGATTTGTATAAATTGTTGAAAACGCAGGTTGGTCTTTAGGTGTTTGTAGTTTTTATTTGTGCCTTATTTGTAGTTTTTTATTTGTGGCTTCAACTTTTCTTGGTACGCCTTGCTGTTTTGCCATATCAGCTAGGTGAGAATTGAAGTATCCTTGATTAGATTGCATTTTCCACGTAATCTTTCAACCTTTTTGATTTAGCATGAGTTTTTCTTTATGTTTTTAAACCGAAGCTTGTGGTTTGCTCAGGAAAATTGCCAAATGTTTTTGGTGTTGCTTTCAAAAGTTTGACTGAATTCCTACATCAAAGAAAAAACCTGACCTTCGGTGGATAGATTATATTCCACTTCAAAATTGATCGCATGTCCATTGTAGACTCTCTGTTGTAGACTTGTTTTCAGATTTTATTTTTCCGCTGGTTTCACCGATCTTCATCCTCCAGGGTCAAATTCGTGCACACTAACAAAAGTCCTCAGAAATTTCTTCTGATTAAAACTGATTGATGCTTTTATTTGTTTGCGTTTATGCACAAAATTGCTTTCGGTTTGTTACAAGTCTCAATGAATTTTATAACGATGCACGGAAATCCTGTATAGGCTAGATAGGTAGGCCAATTGCGTGCAAACCATGCATCTGATCATGCCCTCTGCTGTGATGGCCGGCACACCATTGGCATGCCACCACCACCGAGATCTGGGGCAGAGTCTCAGCTGGTAGACATGGGTTCTGAACAAAGGAGTTTTGAGTTTTTGGAGATCATGAAAGATGCAAAATTGTTGTTCCTCCACAAATCCTGCAATTTTTTTTTTTTTTGGCAAGGATGGACGAAGAGTAGACACCTTCAGTCACACCCCTGTATTTTATGTCCCTGCCAGCAGATTAGGGTGTGATATTTCAAGGATGTTTAACATCCTTTAAATGCTTCATGGCTGTCAGGTTGTGCCGCTTGTGGAGATCAACAAAGCTTGACATTTGATGAAAGAAATACCCACTTTTTTGCATTTTTTGTTATTTTTTTTTACTCCAGGTAGGTAGGCACCGGGTACGGGGTAGGGCCATGCAGGTAAGAAGCATTTTTGTGAATTTTCCATTGGTTACAACCTTCCTAACGGGCTATAACAAAAAAATCTGATTTGTGGGTGGCAGCTTGTTATCTTCACAGGATGTTGTTTTAACATTAGGTAACCTGGTACATAAAACTCTTTTATTTCAGAGACTTAGTAATGATCACATATGCTATTTCCTTTATCAAATTCTCCGTGGATTGAAGTATATCCATTCCGCCAACGTACTACATCGAGACTTGAAACCAAGCAACTTGTTACTGAACACAACTTGCGATCTCAAGGTTGGTGTGATGATTGATTGATGATCTTTAGGCTTTTTTACGGGTCTGAAATCAGGAAGGGTTAATTGTTTACACTTTATTGGTGCGGCCTATTTCAATAGGCCTGGTGTATTGGATGTAGGTACTTATTAGAGCTCTGTTTGGCCATTGCCATGATTAAATTTGATTAAAAACTTTGTCCGTTTCCGGATAAGCGAAATTGGAAGGCTGTTAAAAGTGGTCAGCAAATGACACCTCACACCACACCTTCTATGAGGCCTATTTGTTGTGCTTATACCCAGTACAGATGAGGGCCAACTGTGATTTTTGCTAGGTGCAAGAAAACACAGCCAGGAGGAGGCCAATGTATTTCAAAACGTGCAGGCTCAGTGGTGTGTCCATACGAAAGTGTCAAAATGTGTCTTTTTGAATTTCACAAAACAAAATAATCCAGAACACGTTTACATTTTTGCCTTCTGTCCAACATGAAGACGCCAAAAGGCAAACCATTGTTCCTCCTGGTCAGTACAAATTCCGTCAATCGGGCGATTTCCAAAACATGGATAAACCTGATCCACGGATTTAATCCATTTGAATTAAACTGGAGAAATCTGCAGATAAAGATAATTTATTTCAGAAATCGGCCAAATTTGTGCCATGTTGATACCGAATATTTGTTTTTTTTACTCGTTCACATTTGCAAAAATGTCTGCCAAACATAGCCTAACCTTTTACCCATTTTTTCTCTCCCAACCAACACCAGATTTGTGACTTTGGCCTTGCCAGGGTTGCAGATCCTGATCATGACCACACAGGATTCCTCACAGAATATGTTGCAACGAGGTGGTACAGGGCACCAGAGATCATGCTTAATTCCAAGGTTTGTAAAATGGTTCTAACACTCTTCTTATCCATGGTAGGTACCTATCACATTTTGGAGGGTTTTTTTATGAAATGTTGGACTGTGGTGCTGTATGGTGCCCTTGGGTTGAAGGCAGTTTTCTCGTACAGTTTCGGGCTCCTGGGATTCTTTTAGAAGGTCTCGGGGATGTCGAAAATTTCTTGCCATTTTTTATGATTTTCCCTGGCTATGCCAAGATTTGCTTTCTCACATTTGTTGGCTTTTTGTTAAAAATTAAGTGATAAGTTTTCATCAACAGGTTGGTTCTTTTGATTTGTTTTCCTTGGCACTGTTATCCTGTTGGTACCAACCTCTTTTGAGTTTCGATTACAGGAACCCTAAGCCCAACAGCCACTTGTCACGATTTTGCTTTTGCCCCGGCAAAAATTAAACTCCTGAATCTGCTCTCCAGGTTTCGTCGTCCTCACATTTATCCTTTAAATTTACCAACTTGATTCGTGCCTGTGGCAATGCTTGCCAGCAGCTTAAATTTTTCTTTGTTAACATGTGCTGGGCCATGTCCTTTTGCAAGTACCTAATTTCATTAATTCGAATGACGAAAAGCAGTGTGCCCGGCTTGTGGGGAAGGATTGTGCATCAGGATTCGTTCGTTCACGCCGGCAAACTCGTCTTGACATTTTCTGTTCTCCATCCTTATGGCAGCAGGTGAGACGTTTCCATGAATTCGCTTGCACATTTTCAACCTCGCCTACCCACTCTGATGAAACATTCATGACTAACTGTGTTGAATCAGGGAGGCAAACTTCCCTAAGTGCCCCTTGTACAGTCAAAAAACAATAATGACTCCCTTAATTCAAGTGGGTACCTTCATTGCATCATGGGAGTCATTATTGCCCCTGTGGCTGTACATCCCACTGTGAGAATGACTGCAGCCATGGCCAGGCACAGCATTTATACCAGACATGTGCAGCCACAGAAACAAAACTGACTCCCTTGATCCAATGTTGGTACTACTTGTGTTTAGGGAGTCATTATTGCTTCTGTGACTGTATAGTGGCGGCGGAAAAAGATTACTCATACATGTGTTTTTCCCATCTAACTGTTGCCTCCGAAACTTTTTTTTCTTTCTTTTTACTCTTATGCAGACGGTAGAAATTAAAGCGCCAAATTGCAACGGAGTTTTCTAGAGGTGTCAGATTTTGACATTAGTGATGAAAGAGGATCTTTTTTCGACAGCATGGAGTTTTTGCTAAAATCTCAAGAATCGAAATTTTACACATGTGTGGGCAATCTTTTTCCGCCTCCAGTATACACAGGAGAGTCGAGAATGGAAAATGCCAAAAAGTTTTCCAAAGTGAAAAAGAGTGTAAGTTATGTGTTGATCCAAATTGCGGTCCAAAATCACTGCTCTCATGATGTAGACTGCAAGGCATTCGGCCGTATTCCCCATTGCAACTCACCCTCAAGTTCAACTCAATAGTGAATTCAACAGACGGATTCATTTTTTGCAACAATGGAAAAGGAATTAGCGTTGTGCATAGAAATTAAATTTTGTCAACACAAATCTATCCATTGAACTGGTTATTGAGTTGAACTTGAGGGTGAGTTGCAATGGGGAATAGGGCCGATTATGTGCTGTGGCAGAGGGTGCCAGTGCCAATATACTGGGTAAATTTATTTACAATGTTATGTACCGACAGGGCTACACAAAATCCATCGATATCTGGTCAGTTGGTTGTATCCTTGCCGAGATGTTGTCAAACAGGCCCATCTTCCCAGGGAAGCATTATCTCGACCAGCTAAATCACATTCTCGGAGTTCTCGGGTCACCGTCCGAAGAGGATCTTCAATGCATCATCAATGAAAAGGTTGGTTTTTTTATTTTGAAAGTGCATCAGCAGTAGAGCCATAACTACAGTCTGTCCAGTCCAAGTTGACCTCTGAACTTTTTCTCTCGTGGCCTAACGTCAGGGATCTCCAAAATGCAACCGCGGTGTTTGCTTTTCGAAGTCTAAAAAACCTCTAAGGGTTCATCTCAAAACCGCTGCACGAAGTCCAGAAGACAACGCATGACCCTTCTTGCACTGTCGGCATCCAGACTCACATAACAAATCAAGAACTTTCCAAGCCACAAGAAATGAAAAGCATTGCTTGCAAGGAAGGAATTCACCCCGTCAATATACATGAGACCGCATTGGAGCATATACAGCAGCTGAATGAGAATACGGTTGGAGTGCCCTGACTCTTTCACGCGACCAGAACAATGCGAACGCGGTAAAAGATATCTGAGGTCAACCGCGGTCAGAGCTCAACTTAGACTGGACAGACTGCAGCAGAGCCAAGCTAATGCTGATTTAGCCTTACCTGAATCATCATTAATTACTGGGTATCTTGATAGTCATTTGCCATCATCAACATGTTATGATGTCCTGCCGCAAGCTTCTGCTGATGCATTTTTGGCATCTTAATGTTGTAATTTGTTTATGCATCAAACTTTGCTGTATGTTGTGGGAGTTTCCAACTGTTTAACTCCAAAGCAGTTGGCTGGGTGTCATTATTTAGGTATTACGTGGGGCGGTAAATGAGTTTTGCAAGTTGGCCCAGAGCTTGGCTGGCGTTCACCCGATTTCAATGATTTTTTGGTCAATTGTTATGCTAACCCTTCTGGACTAATGTTCCAAAGGGAATTTGAATCAGTCTCTGTAATACTTAGATACAGGTATTTAAAAAAGTTCCGGTTTTTCCTCTGCCGAAAAAGCATGGCTCTTCGGAAACAGGATCGACAATTTCAATTGTTCATTCAGATGTATCCCAAAGAATACGCTACCAAAATTCAGACCACTTTAGCAGTTGTTCACCCGGGTCAGTGACCCCTGTTTGCAGCTACGGGTTGGTGGTTTCAACAATCCCAAAGTGGTACAGGGTGTTTCAAAGACAACACTTGTTATGGAGTGAAAATACCAGCCACGAACGGAAGAGAATATCGATGGTGTAAGAGTGTGGTACCACATAGTGAGAGTGCACCTGCTGGCGATTTTTCCTCCAATAAGTGCCTATTCTGTGGCACAGTTTCAGCAATCTACCCTGATTACAGAAGACTCCGGAAACTTTGGATCAAATGGTGTCTCAGGCAAACTGTCCAAACACCATCCAGCAGAAAGGTAAACAAACAAGTTTCGTGCGCAAAGAAAACGTGAAATTATTCAACAGTGGATTTTCAAAATTATCAGCAAAGAATAAACAAATGTGATGAAACTCAATTTTGCTGATGGAGAAACTTTGCTAGAAATTGACGCAGTTTGAATGAATGAAGTTGCACATCACCAAGCGGTTTTTCATCATCAACTCCTTCCAAGTATGTGCATTTTAGATATGGATTTCGATGCTAGTTGGGCTGGAGTCAGTTGGCATCCTTCACAAACATCATGCGATCACATGACTGAACCAAATTGGGACGCACATGACGGGCGTCTTCTCAAACCCCATCAAAATGAGTCCATGTGGCTCTCACATTCCGAGGACCAAAGTCGTTGACGGAGTCCACCATCACATAAAGTGAAGAAAATGGGGATGCCTTGCGGGAGAAAAAAGTTTTCTTGGCACCCATCCTCAAGACACATGTGAGCATGCACCGCACCACTTTTGACCTTTTCTGAAAATTCGAAAGAGCATGGCAGGGATGCAATTTCTTCGGGTCAATCACTTCTCAAAATCGGCCAATTCAGATGACAAAAGTAACTCCTTTCGTAAGACTATATTTTTCCAGATACTCATACAAGATGACTGAAAATTTGCAAGAATGTTCCGAAAGAACGCATTTATTGATTTTCGGAAGTACACTCTATGTAAATCGTTCCTTTTCAATTTTTGGGGCCAACTTGCAAAACTCATTTACCGACCTTCGTATTATTAAACGTCTTTATTTTGAAATGTGAGGTTCAATTTCACAATTGATATTCAACCTACCATTTGCACACAAACAAAGAAAAAAATCAAGAAATTTGTTAATTTCTCATCACAAAATGTAAAGTGTCATGTCATTGTGTGTAATTTCATGGTTCATTGTTTTGCTTTTTTGTTTTGCATTTTCCGAGAAATAATTTGGCAGTCCCCTACATGTTCATGCCCCACAGAATGTTGCATTTGTTTTTTCTCTTCTGGTTTGTGTTGTTTTGTGTTTCAATTCAATGAAAGCCCATTGTTTGATTGTGCATTCCTCCCTCTACCCTGCAGGCAAGAAGTTACCTTCAGTCGTTACCATTCAAGCCAAAGGTCCCCTGGTCGAAACTCTATCCAAATGCTGACAGTCGAGCACTGGATCTGTTGGATAAGATGCTGACGTTTAATCCGTACAAACGTATTGTCATTGAGAATGCTTTGGCGCATCCCTACTTGGAACAGTACTATGATCCTGCTGATGAGGTAGGTCCTTTCCTAGGCCTCGGTGTTTTATCCTGCTGTTGCCATTGCAGTGAAAAGGTCACATTTTCAAAAATTCCAGTTATCATATTTTCCCACAGTGTTATGCTCCAATGTCTCCTTAATCCAGAATAACTTCAAACCACTTTCAGAAAATCCATGTTATTGAAAAGTTAAAGGCAGGACCAAGATTCTGCTTTCGAAATTTGCCGCAATCGCTTTTTGACTGAAACAAGTTTACATCCTTTTTCCATCGCTGTACTATTTTGCCGCCTGTGGCCTTATTTGGTGTATTTCTCGGCCAAAACACACCATGGAGTGTTGAAATTGGCACACTTGTTAAAAAAAAAAAAGTATGCAGAATTTTCTAGCTGCAGAGCCCGATTTTTTATTTTTGCTGTTTTGCAGTGCAAGTGTTGAAAAAGGTTCGCAGCACCGATATGACGAAAAAAATTGAAAAATCTGCTCTTCGGTGATTTTGAGCGACATTTCTGAAGAGGATGTTGCCGCAGGGAAATCATTTTGGATTTGAAATATCGACCAAAGAAAGCTGCAAAGTCCGGCTTTTGTAAAGAGAATTGATGGAACTCCAAAACTTAATCATTGCAGATAGGTAGATGAAAATTTTCTTATATTCTTGAAATGAGACTTGCATTTTCTGTCTCCTGCGACAGAAAACTAAGTAATGCGGGCAAATCAAAAATAACTTTTTTGTGCCTTAATCATGCTCGAAAACTGTGGAAAGTGTGTTTATGTTGCCGAAATCATTTCAGCCTGTGGCAGAAGAGCCATTTACATTTGAAATGGAGTTTGATGACCTTCCAAAAGAGAAGTTGAAGGAACTTATCTTCGAGGAAACTGTCCGATTCAAGTACACCGTTGTACCGGAGAGCAGCAAGATTGAGGACGAATGAATTTAATTCAGTATGCAAGCCGGATGATGCAAGGAATAGGGGGACCTTGCATTTTGTTGGAGAATGGATAACATCACGGTTCGTTGACAAGTTTTTGCAGGATTTTCCATTTAGTCAATGCATGCGGGCAATGCGAATGAGCAACATAGTTGACAAAATAATAAAACAAATGCTGGTAAACAAAAAGTTTATTTCTGCAAGTGTACCTCAAAAGAAGATCAGGTGATTACTGATTTCATTACATAGGTTCCTGTATCGATCAACAAGGATGTGCGATTGTACATTGTAGCTTTGGAACAAGGATAGCTGGGTCGTATAATGTTTGCTATCGAAATATAATTTTACGGAGCATTGAGAGCCAGGAGTAATCAGAGCCAGAGGTTCACAACATCTTGTGCTACAAAAAAAGCTAGAAGAAAGATTCAAAGCATTTGAAAGAACAAACGAGCCAGAAGTACCAAGCATTTTTGTGGAACAGTGGGAGCCAGATGTACAAAACATTTTTATTCAAGTGCTAAACATTTTTGTAAAACCAGATGTGCCAAACATTTTTGCAGAATAAGGAGAGCAGAAACACAATTTTTTGGGACAACGAGAGCAAAAGCACAAAACGTTTTATGGGACAAGGAGAACAGCTGTTGCACAAAACTTTCTATGCGACAAGGAGAGCAGAAGCACAAAATTATGGAACAGATTTGGAGCACAAAACATTTTATGGGATGGATCAAGAAGAAGAAGCACAAAACATTTTTAGAGAACAAGTGGTCTTGGAAGTGCAAACGTCAGATGGGAGCCAGAAGCACCTAAGGAGAGCCAGTAGTGTCCTGCTAAACATTTTTAGAACAGGCACCCGAAGGCTTGTTGGTCCATAACTTGCTTGCTAAAATGTTCCGCAAAAAATGCTCCCATTTTTTTATCCAGCAGCAGCATCAACGAAATGTTTTTGTTTACAATGAATGCCTATTTCGTAATGAATGCCTTTGGATGTCATGCCTTCGTCTGACAATGAATTATTTAGAAGAATATTGCTACTTGCATGAAATGGGTTATTTTCCTTGAATTTTCAATGAGTCATCTCAATTATTTCAGATTGTTTTGATGCTCGGGGCATCACCTACGAAGCCCGACAAACGGTCAGATGCAACGGTCAATGATCGTTCTTCACCATTCATTGTATTGTTGTCCGTTTAATAATTAACTGCTTGCTTATGTCGAACATAAACGTAAATCCAGTCTTTTCGGAGAGCGAACGTGCATTTTACTAATCAATTATTGTCGGAAAATATTCGATTTTCTGAATTCGTTTCGCTCTGACCTCTTGCCAATGAGATTTCTATTTTGATTCGGGAGCATTTTGTCGTCGTCGTTTGCACATCTTTTTCTAGAGCTGATAAAATTCTTGCTGTACGTAACATTTACGAATTTACGATACACCACTTTTAGCAGTGTTTATGCATACAGCGCAATCTCGATTATTTAGATTAATTAAAACCAGGTGCATCACGAAAATCAAATTTTCCGTACAAGCGGGTCTGTTTGTGCTCTAATTAATTTGGAAATACATGGGGACACAAATGTGGGTGTGTTTTCTTGCACAAGCGATCCCATATGCATTAAAATACATGGGAAAAACCATACGTTTTACATAAATGCGACAAAAGAATCACAGAAATACATGTGTGTTTATGCATTCGTTCAGTGCCGTAGAAAGGAGTTTGTAAAAATCGAAGCTGAAAAGCCATTCGGATAAATCGAGATTGCACTGTATCTACTGCCCATTGAGCAGTGTAGAGGCAGGCTTGAACTGTAACATAAAGCTAATTGGTTAATTATTGATCAGTAACCTTCCACCTGCAACCACTGTTTCCTGGTTGGATATCTCACTCTGGTGTGCACTCTCCCCCAACAGCCCCATTTCAATTGAAAAGCTCGTGCCATGCGTACGTGGATGTGCAATCCAGACATTTTTAAACTCTGGATTTTTACTTGCAGCAACGTTTTCCGGATTCCAAGTGGTTGGTAGGATGTCCTGGTTTCGGGAAGAAATTGTCATTCCTTCTGTTTTCGGGAAGAAATTGTCATTCCTTCTGTCAGGCGCGATGCGCAGTGTCTTGTGAAGGAGCAATGTATAGTGGCGGTGGAATTGATGTGCTCACACATGTAAAAATTGCGACTGTTCAGTTTTAAACAAAAACTCCATGCTGCAGAAATTATTAAAGATCCTCTTTTTTAACGAGATCAACATCTGACAACTCTAGAATGCTCTGTTGAAATCTGGCGCTTTCATTTCTACCACCTGAGAGTAAAATGAATGAAAAAATGTTTCAGAGGCAACAGTTAAATGTGAAAAAGACATTGTATGGGGACAAAAATTCTGCCGCTTTAGTCACGGAAACAATAAAGACTCCCATCATCCAATGTAAGTACTTGCATTCAGGGAGTCATTGTTTGTGACTTTACACACACTATTCAAGGAGGTCGGCAAGCCAACTGCACCTAGTTTGTGGTGGGAAGTCACGGCAACCCAAAGAACATCATTTGTGTCTCTCACAGAGACGCTGCAGCACTCACTGCTAACCAAGTGCAGTTGGTCTGCGCTCGACGTCCTTGAACACAACATTGCTGCCATGCTGCACAACATGCACCACATCTGAAGAAGGAAAAACGGGTTAAGTCATTTATACGGGGGGGGGACACAATTGCACGGCAACAGGGAAACATTTTCAGAAAACAGCTGTACCCTTAGCCGTGCAATAGTGTCCCCCCTTTGGCACCAGCATACGGCACAGGGTGTGCCTTATTTCTCTGGAGGGTGGGTAGTCGGTTGAGATAGAGGCGCTTTGGATAGGTTAAGTTAACTTAGACAGGTTCGGTTGGGTCGTTAGGTTAGGTTAGGTTTGAGTAGGTTAGGTTAGGTCAGGTTAGGTAAGATTGGATTAGATTGGGTCGAGGTTGTTTTTCGTGCAGGTTCATTTGGTTTTTTTTTTTGTAAAGGTACACTGCACGGAGAACCCTAACCTAACCTACTCTAACCTAACCTAACCTACTTTAACCTAACCTAACCTAACGACCTAACCTAACCTACCGAACATAACTTGACCAATCCAAAGCGCCTGCATTAACCAATCTCAACCGACTACCCACCCTCCAGAGAAATAAGGCACACCCTGTGCCGTATCCTGGTGCCAAAGGGGGGACACTATTGCACGGCTAAGGGTACTGCTGTTTTCTTAAAAACTGTTCCCTGTTGCCGTGCAATTGTGTCCCCCCCCCCCCGTATAAATGACTTAACCCGGAAAAACTAATTATTCCATTCCAAAACTGCAGTTGCACACCTTACCAACCACTTGGATGCGGAAAATGTTGCCAAAAGTACAAATCCATAAATGGTTCAAGGAAAACCACACCAATTTTATCATTTTTACACTCTACTCCATGGTTGCGTTTAATTGTACATTGCAGAAAAGTTTCCTTTGCAACCTTGTAATTCGACCATATGGTATCATCACGAAGAATAGATCTCAATAGTTTCTGAAATTGCATTCCTTTTTGCGGGGACTGTACCATTTCAGTTGGGCCTGCGGTTTGATGTACACCTGTTTCTGTCCGGACTGTACCATTTCCGTTTGGCTTTGAGACTGCTGGTACCATTTATTTGGTACCATTTCAGTAAAGGCTTATGGTTGAGTACCCATCACTGTCATTTGGTTTTTGATGTTTAGATATGTGCCATGTTGCATTATTTGAGGCTGTTTCATGAATTCCAATTATTTTTATTTCATTTCATTTCTGCTGCGGAAATTTATTGGTGCGTTGACATTGTGTGCTGGTGTAAAACGAACATCGCAAGAGGTGAATGCCATGGATGTCACTCACACACAGGACATATCGTCCTCACCAACATCACCTCCTTTTGTTCCTCTCGTTTCCGTTTTGTTGGTAGATTTTTGAAGAGGCTTTGTTGCGAAAAGGGAACAAAGTTATATCGCAAGGTATTTGCAATTTGTTTTGTTCAGGGATCATTTTTATTGCTGGGCGTCGTTTGGTCAGTTTCTTGCAAGTCAGGTTTCGATGAGGGTGTCTGGATTTTGTATTTGTTATGTGTCATTTTTATTCTGTATTCTTCATACATTGCTGTTATCAATAATCATTTGGACTTGCTTACTGCAACAAGGGATCATTGTATGTCTTAAGTTGCGAAAAGCGTACTTGGCATGTAGTCCGGTGCCAATTGTACCATGGTCCAGAAATTTGCAAAAATAG
The DNA here is from genome assembly GCA_030068105.1 of Sinentomon sp. SZTP_YWyxl. NCBI lineage: Eukaryota > Metazoa > Arthropoda > Protura > Sinentomata > Sinentomidae > Sinentomon > Sinentomon sp. SZTP_YWyxl. Next base: position 21,855 of record JASGXE010005005.1, on the reverse strand, counting down.
AAAGAAATGCACCTACAACCTACTGACTCAGTGATTCATTCTCCGATGTGTTTGTTGGACATACGATATCGTCAAGTGAGTGAGTGCTGTTGTTGTTCAGATTGTCCAAGTTTCCACCCAACCTGCTCATGGCAAACTGTTCAGAAAGAAAGAAATTTCATGTGTTTGAATTAACAGAGGTACAGGGTTGCCAGCGACCTGGAAAGCCGGGAAAAGTCAGGGGTTTCAAGGGCTTTTGCTGCCAAACCTGGAAAAGTCGGAGAAATCGAAATGCCAAAAGGCAATTGATGAGTCGCTTTACCTGGTGAGACTCCTTCGACCGCAAGTGCCAGCCATCCGGAGGGAACACACAATTTGGCCAATTTGCTATTGATGTCTTCCCGTGTCTACAATGCACGAATGTCAATTGCACCTCCATGATTCATTCGATTGTCCTTTTAACCTGATTATGTCTTAGTGTGTTGTGTTTGTAATGTTTTCCCTTGTAGCGAATGTGGTCAGTGATTTTCGTGATTGTGCTTGGCGGTGAAATACTCGGTTGTAATTTTTGTTCGGATGCCACATGGAGAGCCCTTTCCATGCAATTGGGGGTCATGAAATCTTTTTTGATAATTGCAGAAACTATCTGTTGAGTGTTTCAATGGTGCACAAATCGGTTGTCGAGAGTTTCCTGCAAGGAGGGAAGAGGTTGGAAGAGTTTCCTGCAGGGAAGGGACAGGTTGGAATAGTTTGCTGCAAGGAGGGGAGAGGTTGGAAGGGTTTCCTGCAGGGAAGGGAGAGGTTGGAAGGGTTTCCTGCAGGGAAGAGAGAGGTTGGAAGGGTTCCTGGAGAGAAAGGAGATGCTGGAAGGGTTTGAGGTTTCCTGTAGGGAGGGAAGAGGTTGGATTTGACCTGTTTATTTGCAAAGAGATAAATGGTCAATGATTGGACTATCATTGGATGTCAGCAGTAGGTGTCAATGTTATCTGTTAAGGAGGCAACTGCTTGATACTGCCAATGTGGCTTTAGTTTGAAGGGATGGGGCTTGGGGTTGATTGGGACCAAATGGCCACTGCATTGACTCACTCTGGGCAATGTACTGCAGCTGAAGAGTGCGACTCAAATGGTCAAGCAGTATCATTGGGCCTCTGGGCAACTCACCAATTGAGGTGCGGGACAGGGTTAGAAAGAGACTCTGCCATCTTGGTGGTGTCGGGATCTCATTCTGATGCGAACAATACCTGTGATCTTGGATGTGACGCATCCAAGATCACAGGTGCTATTCGCAAGGTTTCCCTTAAGCAAACGATTGTGTTTGCTTAAGGGAGATCAACCGCCTTCAGGTGAAAATTTCATTTGTCGCATAATGCAGGAAACATGCCCCTTAATCTCCTCTATGCAATGGCGAAAACCCCAGCTCAAAAACGTTATCGCCTGAAAACCGGACTAAATAACCAGTTGCTTATTCCATTTTTTCGTCAATTGAAACTTTGAGCTTGTTTTTCACCTCTCAATTTTTTTTTCGGAAGGCAAAAATTGGTGCAACAATGTGAAAGAAATGACCAGGAAACGTTTGATTGAGTCGAGAGTTTTGTCTTTTTATTGTTCTCTTGTGTTGCTCCTAAACTGAAACTAGGCTACATTCCAGTGCTTCATTATGGACATGTGCCGATATGCCTTTCTTTTTGGTACTGCCATTCTTATGGCTGCCATTGGCGAATTGGTTGAGCTTGTGCACTCAAACTTGACACTGAAGGTGCCCCAATGACCCTAAAAATGTGTGCAAAATTCGAGCCATGTCCATCAACAAAAAAGCATGACCCGAAGGTGGTTAGGTTGCCCTCCCCCCGAAAGGAGTTTGCATTTTTGATGTCTGATTGAACGCGTCCGTACCTGTCGTTTCATTGGTTTTGGTAATTTTTTCCGATTTGTAACATTGATGTAGTTTTTTATTCGTGGTTTGCTTCCTAGGCTTTTTTAGATGTCAACTTTTTCAATTTCTCCAGTTGTGATGACAATAAAATAGTCACAACCACAACTAATAAAACTGACCACTGATTGATTGATTATTTATAATTAATTGATTATTGCTCGTTAATAATTCAATCGGTGTTTATGCCTGGATTTATTATGTTCCATCACATTGTTTTAAATGTGTAATTCTGTGTGTAGTTTTCTAAAATTACTTTGGGGGAGTGAATGGGAATTGACCATAAAACTGTTTCCAGACAACAGCAGTTGACTTGCGAACAGAAAGCTATTTTCTCCAATGTACAGATCGCTTTGCTCTTACGGGCGAGTCCTGGCATTTTCTCCACCGCGGCAAATTCTGGTTGACACATCGGGATCATCGCGAGCACATTCCCGGAACCAACTGTTCTCTGTCAAAAGAGCACAGAGAACGTGAGAATCTCAACCTTGGAATAAACCAGATTCGACCGAAAATTTGAACCAGATGCAGCCAGAAATATGAACCGGATTCAGGTAAAAATGTGAACCAGATGCAGCCAAAAATGTGAACGATTCAGCCAAAAATATGAACCAGATACAATAAAAAATGTGACCCAGATTCAACCAAAATTATTATGCACCAGATTCAACAAAAATACTGGCTAGATTAAGCCAAAATGTGAACCAGATTCAGCCAAAAATGTGAACGAATTGCAGCCAAAAATGTCAACCAGATTCAGCCACCACGGGAGATGTTTTTTATTTGCCAGACACGACCTTTCTCCAGAACTGCATAAAAAGTGTCCTCCAGTTTGCAGATATCCAGGTTTCCTTTTCCTTGTTATTTTCTTGTCTCAGATTTTTTCGTTTGCAAAACATAGGAGTGTCATCGCTTTCGCTTTTTTGCTTGGTTCTGGAAATATGCGGCCGATTTCCAAAACGAAGATTAATCGGCGTATCACCACGATCCGCCGATCGACGAATGGTGATCTGGTTGACATTTGGATTCACATCGATACTGCGAATGACAAGGTCAACCATATCACAATTCGTCGATCCGCGGATTTTTGGTGATCCGTCGATTAATCTTCATTTTGGAAATCGGCCGATGATTTTGGGGCTGCAACTGGACCTGGAAGCATTGGATCCACATACAAGATGGTCAATGGATTCTGGCCAATTAACATCTCCAAAAATTAACATTTTTATTTTGATGCCAACAAATGCAAATACATACGGACACATAGGTTTAGTTCTCGGTGCCTCACATTCAAATTAAAATTTGCAATTTTAATTTTAATTACATGGATGACGTCAGTGGTCCAATTGTGATGCAGTTTCTTGAAGCCAGGAAACCCTCAATGAGCTCTACTGGTCCTGCAAAATTCGGTTGCAGGAAGAAGAGCACAGTCCGACAGCAGTTCAGTTAAAAAATTGGAAAACGAGAAGAAATTGTGTGAAGAACAAGTTTCAATTACCTGGCAACATTTTTGCAGTTTTTTCTTTTTGCAGTTTCCATCGTAGCAAGGAACGATTGCAACTTTTCTCGACACCTCACGAAAAAAATGTGGGCAACGTTGTTTTTTCTGTTCAATATTCTGTCAAATTTCTGTGGGTTTTTCTTTTTCTATTGTTATTTGATTGTGATATTCTCTAAATGGCAATCAGTTCCAAGTTATGCTTCTCTAGGCATTTCAAAATCGATTTACATTTTATGCGTAAAATTTGTATTGGAATTTCTCCGGCATATTGGTGTGCATTAAAATGTGTTATTTTTTCTTTGAGTGTGTAAATTAGAATTTATTGTAGCGTATGTACAGTTGGAACAAAAACGAGATGGAATATTTCTGCTGTGTAATTTTAATTGAGGAAGTGCAAAAGAAAATTTGTGTAGACTACACATTCTGTGCTTTCTTTAATTTTATCTACAGCAATCGGCTGGGTACTACAGTAAAAGACTCTTCTGAGAAGTGGTTGTAACCGCAACAAGTGCGCAAAATGACACTGATGATTTTTAAAACTGTAGAGGGCATGGTAATTCTTTGCAGAGGAGTGGGTGATAAACCAACCACAAACAGAATTACAAAAATTGTTTGTCCTGGCATGTGTCAGGCATCAACTGATGCCAAAGTTTCTCTGCTTTTCTCCAACCAGACTTTTTTTCTGAATCGATGGGGTAGGGATGGAATCTATGCCATGGCAGAAATAATAAACTTGAACATTATCTCCACATGGTTAGCTTGGATTTCTTGAAATCTTGCCTGTGATAGAGTGACTGCCTCTACATGTACTGATGCATGAAAGCCAAGAGAAGGAAGGTTGGAAATTGGATGATGTTGTCCAACTCTTGATGGCTGCCACCACACTGCTGGACCTGTGGCAGGCCCATGATGTGTAACCATGTTACAACTTGGTCTGGAGAGGAGCTCTCCTGGTCCAAGTTTGCTTTTGTTGCGTTGGTTGCAGGCTTCATTGTCAGCATTTTTCTTGGTTAACCCTAGCAATACCAAGGTCCCCCCGTGCTTATCTATACCAAACGTGGGTCAACTGGCACAGCTTTCAGCCCCAATTACAGCAAATTCCTGTTATTTCTTAACAATGGCACATCACAGGCAAAGTTCATTGGTGACCCACTCCAGGATACACAGGTCTGAAACTTTCATAACCACATTTTTACAGGGGGGTTAACAAAGTTTGACAATTTTGTGCCACCTGGCACAGGTTTGGTATTGCGCATTCTTTCGACAAAAAGTTTTTGATTATTTTCAGAATAAGAATTTGCACAGATCCTCAGAGACACCACCAAAGGATGGAGAAAACTTCTTCTTTCATTCATACTCAACCATGACATCACCACGGCTGTATTTTTGTCGATTGTGCCAAATGGCACGACCCCTCCCCCCTTATTTCTGCAATTTTCTGATTTTTTGCGTCAAATCACATGTACCCATACCATCAATGGTATGGGTGCATTACAGGTCAAAAGGGCTAAAATGTTACACACTTCAGGATACACAGGCCTGAAACTTTCAAAATCACATTTTTACAGGGAAAAATGACCCATTTTTGTCACCTGGCACAGGCTTGGCATTGCTAGGGTTAAAATGCCAGCAGCATCCCCGCCATGCATGCACATGTGGGTCATCACACCCTCTGTGCTGCAACCACCAAATTTCTCTCCTTTTTTAAAATTCCTGACTTCCTTCCAATCTTGACCAGTCTGCAGGGAATGGTGACTTTTTCACATGGTGAACAAGACGTACATTTACCCCGAACACTTGCACTCCTTTCCTCCTCTCCCAAAATCATCCTTCATTTTTACACTGGTTTCACCATTTGTGTGGTTTTTCTACATTTTTATCATGGGGATGTCTCCTTCGGTTACAAATAGTTGCCCAACCTCTCTCCATCTCTTAGGCCGGAGAGGTCTCCGATGCTTTTTTTTTAAAACCACCGGTGAAAGTTGCGGATATCCACGTTTTCGGGGGGAAGGGATCGATAAGATCCTCAACTATCTCGGTGGTTTTGAAACAAGCAACAGAGATCTCTCCGGCCTTAGAGTCTTTTTTGTGAACATCTTGCCTGTTTTACTGACCAGGATTTATTCAGTTCAACTTCCGGAGATGTGATACATCATGAGGTCAAGATTTAATATTGGCACTTGCATGTGGTTCAATCCTTGGACAATTCACAACGCCCAGACAATGGCATATCGTCCACTGTATACAGCGTGTTAACTATACACTTGTCCATTGGTTGGTTCCTTCACCTCCCTCACAGAAAAGGCTCGATGCGTTGTCCATTCTTTTCGACGCATGTCTCCAATCGAATTTGCGAATTCTGGAAAGTGTGCTCCAGCATTTCCCTTGTTTTCGAAGCGATTGCAACAGTGATCCTCTGGCGCAGTTTCTGCAGGTTGCGAGGCCTGGTAGTTGGCATAAACTTCTGTTTTCACCTTCCCCCACAGGAAAAAATCGCAGGGCTTCAAGTCAGGGGAGCGGGTTGCCCATTCAATGCTTACTCGCCACCTGATCCACCGGCCGGGGATCGGGCGCGTGCTTTATTGAGTGTCTGCACGAATTTCTTGTGCAGATCGAAAATCGTCTTCCTGGCCGGGGCTGCATGTTGGAAATGGTCCTCAAACAAATGCTGGACTTGCGGCACGCTCTCATGAACTTCCATCCAGCACACAATCTTCGGAATCTTCTTTCTCTGTTCCAGAGAATACCTTACAGCCATCACACAAAAAAGCTTCAGTCAGAGTTGCCACCGAGAAGGAAAACCGCGAAAGTGTACAGTTAATTTTGGAACAAACTGTAGTTCTGACAGAATTATTTTTCCGTTTTGTTGCATCCGAAACTTATTTTTCTTTATTTTTATCCTTATGCAAGCAGTAGAAACAAAAGCACCAGGCAATATAGCTAACTACAAGTATCAGATTGCACGCTTGGCTACAGAAGGGGATCATCCATTTCTGCAGAATTTGGTTTTTGTGAAATCCCACCGGAAGTAAATTTTTGCTGGCATGGGTGCATTAAATTTGCCACCACTAGACACCCCATGCCACTCTCTTGGTTTCAACATTCAATTTAGCAGATGTATGCATGTTTTGCAACAATGAAAAAGAGGTGACATTGTGTACAGAAATGAAATTTTTTATCTTTGTCAGTTGGTATTCCAGTGAGCAAAGGGGTCGGGTGTAGAAAATGAACAAATGTTGCACAACTTTAATTCAGTGTTTATTTCATTCGTTTTTTCGTCGTTTCATTTTGAAGGTTCATAAAAATATCTGCATGTCAATAATTGTCTCTGTCTAGTGATTTTCTTCAAAAAATGTGAATTGTGTTGTGTTCGATTTTTGATTTTATAATTAGATCATCAAATGAATAAAAAGAAATCTTTTTCGGAACTTCAATCCCAGATTTTTTTTCTGCCAATCCCAGATGAGTTGCTTTCTTTTCCTGCTTTACTCCCAAGATAGCAGTTGTGAAATTTTTAGATAAGTCTCGGAATAATCTGGGACAATCGTGCAACCTCATTATCGGCCAGGCTTATAGCCTGGCCGATAATAACTCACCTCATAGCTGGAGTGCAGCCACCACCATGATTCCTTCATTGCCCGCAGGCTTTTTTCCGATCCAGTTCCACAAAGACCAAGTTTTGCATTGCCAAATTCAGGTCTTCCACAGTGGAACCCAACGAAGAAAGTGGGCAAAATTGTCCCGAGAAGTTGTCTAGGTGACACAAAAAAAGCAAAAATGGTGGAATATTTTCCCCATTTTCTGGGCCAGTGTTCAACCAAAATTGTTCCGAGAAGTTGCCTAGGTGACACAAAAATGCAAAAATGGTGGAATATTTTCCCCATTTTCTGGGCAGTGTTCAAAATGCAACTTCCTTCTCTTTTCTGTTTATCACTGCAATAATTATTGTGCTGGCCATTCTTTTGCGACACCCATTCTGTAGCAGCTGCCCTTCTTCCATTTTGTAGCCTGTACGCTGTATCAAAGCCTAAATTTGTAAGCTGCATCAGAATGGACAGTTTTTTGCATCAGACTTATTTTAGATCGTCTGAACAAAACAGATAAATTGCAGTTGCAACAATGGGAAATGGTCAATGCTCCAATGTATTCTCCTTTGCACATTGTTGGAAGTGCAAATCTGTTTTGGATAGACTATCTAAAAAAAGTCCAATGCAAAAATCTGCCCATTCTGACGTGGCTTCACCAATAGAGCCAGTAGATGAAAAAAATTGAAATCTGATTTTTAAATTCCCTCATCATTGGGGCCCCATACAGGAGCTGGCACTCTTGATTCACTTCACATCAGCAGGAAAAAGACAAATGACTGATCTGCATGTTGCATGAGAGGTGGGGACAAAAAGCTGTTACACTAGAAACTCCATCATACCCATGATGAGCTTGTGAAAGTGCTCTTGTCCACTGTTTGAGGATGTCCAGTGGTGGGGTGGAGTTACGGAACTCAACTGAAACACATTATGACTTAGCGGACGCCGGACATGTGTTCCTAGCGGTGGAATTAAAAATTCAGGACACCATAAGGAAAGTAAATGTTATTAATTTACGTCATTCAAACTTATGACATACATAACGTTTTGTTTTTTCTGAAATCATTTTAACACATACAGAAAACATACAATAAAAATAAAAACACGTCTAGGATCAAGGAAGTGTTTCTGAAAGTGCAAAGCTTTCCCATTTGTATAACAGAAATTAAAAAAGACACCCTGGAATGAGGGCATTTTTGCAAGGACATTTTTAAACTGGTTTGCATCGATAAATTTACAACATCAAGAGTCGAAAGTTTTGCAAACTTATTCATTTATTCGTTCCAAAATTAGCTGTTTCAAGTGTTTATCATTTGGGCCCACTGGTTTGAAAAATCTGCGCCACTCGTCAACTGAAATATTGGGTGCTCCCTAAAATCTGGACACCCCCTTGGAGACCCTTCTAACCCAGCCTAACCCATCCAAACCAACCTAAGATATCTTGTCCTATCCTAAACTATCCTGACCTAACCTAACCTAACCCGTTTTGGGGGGTGTCCAGTTGGGTGTCCATATTTTAGGGAATACCGAAATATTCTATCCCCCTGTCTGAGTCATGGCAGCCCCAAATACTGCCAGTAATGCATCATCAAAAAAGTGTAAATTGGGGACTCATGTGAGTCTCACATTTTAAATACCCATTGCACCCACACCGAACAGTCCTCCACTAAACCAAATTCCACAAACTGTCGGGGGAACAAGATAACTCAACAGAGCTGTTATGGTAAGGTGTACAATCATTGTTTGGAAATGGCAACTTGAGGCACATCAATCAGTCATGCAGGCTATCATTGGAATTCATCCGTTGGAAGCCTTTATCCTGCTGGACTTGTAGAATTGTTGTTATCGATGGTGTTGCCTGTTCCCTCGTGTTTGCTCTCCAATGAAAACGGTGGTATTCTGCAGTCAAATGTGTATCCGTCGTCTCGCTCCATTCTAAATGTACCCCTGCAGACAAGAAAAAACAAACAAACTGTGATCGACTAAACCAATGGAAGACAACTTTATTGCACAGAGGAGGTTGGGGATAGATCTGATATCGCAATTAGTCAGCACTGCTACGCACTCCACTCGTGCGATGATTTCTTGAAGTGGCGTGAGAGATTTTTCTGCACATGCACCACGAACAACAATTTCATTTTGAACACAAGATAAAGACTACGGCCTTTGGCCATTTGTTTGTACAAATGCTTAGACGCAACGTTTTGCTCCCTCTTCGTGGAGCTTCGTCAGGCGAGCACCGAAGATTGACTGTGCTCACCTGACAAAGCGCCACGAAGAGGGAGCGAAACGTTGCGCATTTCTGCAAACGAACGGACAAAGGCCGTAGTCTTAATCTTGTGTTTATGTGTTCTGTGGCGTGAGAGGTACAGAAAGTAATCGAGTGGATGAAACGAAAAATAAAATGCAATCATCTCCAATGAAATTTGCCATGGCAGTTGACATTGATCTCCTTGTGAAAATTAAGCTGGCTACACAAAATGGCACCGAACGTGCTGCTTGTCAACAAACGGTTGCAGCAGATTAGCGATCAGCCTGCACTAATCTGGCGGATGTTCTGTCCAGAAATGAGGACTGCGGTACAGATGGCAGGATGTGCAAATCCTTATCAAAACAGCCGGCTGATCTCCTCGTGCAACAAGCCTTTCAACGTGTATGTGTGCCGTCCAATTTGCCCACTCCAGTTTCTGTGCACCCTGAAGAGGCGAGAGATGTTCTCCGAAAGATCGATCTACCAAGACAGAAGAATCATGGAACTTGGCTTGGATAAAGTGAATTTCTCCAAAGTTAAAAGTAGAATGCCAGTTCCAAGGATGCCGTTTGCCAACAGTGACTCACACACAATGGTAACTTCATTTCTGAAATTATCTCCAAACATCTCAAACCGATTTCATTGGCCAAGTTTCCACTCTGTTACGGGAAATTTTAAGTTTTAACTAATTTTAAGTTTGAAATTTTAGTTTTGTGGCATCACAGTAGGCATATTTTTTAGCCAGGGAAAATACTGAACGAAGAATCCGTCCATTCAAATGGATAAGCAGGAGCAGCCTTCATAGTATTTTAGCATCCCTGCATGAACCAGCACTTTCTGCGAACATAGAATGAAGTTGGATATGGAACTGAACTACCGATACAAAAAATCATTCACCGCGAAAGATTAAAGCAATTATTACTCATTGGAATCCCCAACCACCACTCACCAGGCCGCACAATTATTTATAATTCTTGCTCGCATCAGCAGAATAATTAGGTTAGGTAGGATTGGGTAAGGACAGGTTGGGGAGGTCCACTTCTGTTAATGTATGCATGTAAATTAGCTGAAATGGCCAATGCCAACAAATGTAATAGCTTTCTCAGTCCACATGTGGTCAGATGTTCCAAAGTGTTACGAAAGTAAATCTAAGCTTACCACATGTGTCCGCTGGGTGCTTGTAAGCTGACATGACTACTGTATTGAAATGCAGGTTGCTGCCGTGTGAGGGAAGGCTCTTGACCAACGACCCCTCTCCCTCTGACAGTCTCCAAAGTCCCCGACAAACTGAATATTCGCCAATGCCTTTCCCTTAGCTGAACAACCTGAGAACCCAGATTCTCCAGTCTTATGCAATATCGCCACTGGAAAAAAATAAGCAAAATCAGTGAATGAAATACATTCCCAGATCAGCCAGCATCAGCCATCATTTTTATTCATGGATACTCATTTACTTGGTTTTCACACATGCACCTGTTTACATGCATGCATGCACATAGGTACACACCACACATGTATACAAGTTAGTGTGTGCCATGACCGTTCCACCTCATAACATCTTCCTGTCCAGAGTGCCACACTTTTTTGTTGAGTCTCAAATGGATGTACTGCACACGTCAGTTGCAATGCTTGCGATGTGGCGTAGCATCGCGATTGGCACCAAATGAAAGACCAGGCATGCCTTAGAAAACTGCCATTTGTGCCATCACCGACTTGGTGACAAACCTGCAATTTTTAGAATCACTTGAAGGGGTCAACCATTCTGGCTTTGCTGCAAAGCTTGAGTCAGGGCAGCATCTCTGATAATGGTGACATATTGACTGCATTATTGAAACACCTGACCAGCTGAAATGGAAACTCACCCAATAAACATTACTGATCTGAGATTCACGGCAACCCATGTAGAACGGAATAACAGTCACACGAACATTCTCTGTCGTTTCCTTGTGAACGTCGGCAAGTTCCAACCAAGGGTGATTTTTTTCCTGCCACGCATGGAGGGTGTCACGGGCAGTAAACGAAGGATCTGAAAATTATAAAAAGATTACGGAGTCTATAAAATGACCAATAATTGATGGTGCATACTACCGCATCTTGTCCTTCGGACACTTTCAAGGGTAAGTCTTAACGAGCAACAAATGGTGCATTGGTACATATTTGGCCTTTTCGTGAGCCTGCTGTCGAATGGTTGTTTTGCACGAGAGGCAATTTGAGCAGATAGAATGACATTTTTATGACAAAAAAATCAAAAAATTTGCAAAGTAGGTAGTCAGTGCATCTCTTTTTCGTTTGCCACAGCTCTCAAGAATCGATACAGTGGTGAATGGATATACTTTTCACACATGTTCGAACACAAGTAAGTAAAAATTGTGACTGTTCAGATCAGACATTTCCATACGGGGGGTTACCCCCGGCCGAATATCAGGGAGGGGTCCTCCAGATGTGAGGTGGCCGTTGGCCGGGGAGCTCCATCCACCCTCCCTGGTAGAAGGCCAGGTAGGGGGATCCCCATGTCCTTTTGCACCCCTGTCTTTCAGCTGGGGCGTCGCCCCAGCAGCGAGGCGGGCGACCTCTACTGCCAATGGCAGTAGAGGTGCGACCTCCCCCGGCCCGACCTCCCCCGGCGCTGGAAAGTTTTTTTGCAATCTGGAGCTGAAATTTCTGCCACCTGCACAAGAGCAAAAAAACTGCGAAAAGGAAGTAACTGACGCTGTTGAAATAAATGCATAAAGTGGGAAGAATTGTGTTCATCCGAAGAAACACACATGCAGGCTGACGAGCAAGATTACTCAAGACTATTGTCAATTAGCCCAGAAACAGCATTTGCGTAGGCTCAGTCCATATAATTGGAATAGCCTTACCGTGAGTTGTGCACAATGATTCACTAACATTCTAGGGTTTTGAGAATTTTTAATCCACAAATTTGCCAACCTTTTTCTGGATCAAACGTAAGAAATTTGTCAAACAGTTCATGATGAAGAGGGTGTTTATCAGTGGTTGAATATGGCAGAATATCCTCGTGTCCGAACATAGTCCAATCCGGGTATGGCATAGAGACTTCGGCTGTTTTCTTGATTGCCCAGAAATGTTACCGCCTCCGTCTGAGCTCTCTGGCAATGGAAAATAACAGAACAGAGCAGAGATCAAGCAGAATATTTTTTTTGAACTGAACTTAACTTGGCTTACCACAAGCCAAAGCAACCACACAGTGTAGGTGCATGCTTAAATGGCATGAAAGCTGACTGTACAAGTACAATCACAGAGATAATAATGCGCCCATTAATCGGGACGTACATTATTGGTTCGTGGATAGGTATATCGTTGGTCTCCTAACAATCTAGTCACATAAAGAGTTGCCAACAAACTATGAATGAATGAATGACCATTTAAGAGTTTTTTCTTGCATGGGAACATTATCCCCCCTTTTTTGCAGTAATGTAAATGTAAGCCAATATTATGGGCACCCATTCATGGGTGCATTACCCATTGTTTCTGTGGCTGGGCACGACAAATAGTATCTGAATTAAAAATAATAATTTGCAATCAATTTGCTCTCTGCCCACACATGCACTAACTGTTACGGTTGTTGTGCCTGCAAATTCTTATGCTCACACACAGGCTGCATCTTGTTTCCAAAATAATAAAGCTGGAGCTCTGACACCGTTTCTTGTTCGGAAACAGAGATAACATTGTTTTGTCATGTTGGACCATATGAAGAGTTCGTGATATCACATGGACAAACGGGCCCTGGATATCATAGTAGGTACCTACAACACAAGCCCTGAAGACAACAGTTGTAGGTACCTGGTCATAAGCCCACTGTAATCACTGCTCCAAATTCTGTGTTGCATGACATGTATTGTCATGCAGTGACTTTTGAAGGTTAGGCTATGGAAGATTGAAAACAGAAAACAAATCAAAAATTTTGCAGTTACACATTTTATGGATAATTAGATAACAACATTGTTTTCCTGAAACGGGCAGACAAATCATCAAGGTTGACGTTTACCTACTTACAATATATGGACAATCCCTGGCATCGATTAGCACTTGGTAGTATGTATGACTTCGGCCTTTGACTTCACGACCAACGTGGTTAAAATTTATCGGTTCTTCCTGACTTCTGGCAGAAAAGAGAAAAGTAAAATTCTAATCGAGATTCTGGAGTGTAAGCCAGCAATTAGGTACCTATTTTCAAATTTCAATTACTAAAAATGACAGCTACCCCCTGCACCTTTGTTGACATTGACATACCTATCAATAATCCCAACAGCGATTTTAGGAAAAACAGACTTCGGAGGACCTATTTTTGCATGGGCATATCAGCCCTTTTCGTCCTTCCAGTGCTTGAGAGGGAAATAATTCTCACCATATTGAACTTGAAGCAGAGGCCCTGGAATTTCGGAAATTTGATCCAGATGATAAGACCTGGACCAAGGAATAAACATTTTGTTCCCATTAGACAATCATTATGTTCTGGTGATGCTGCCTTTGCGGTGCAGGGGCTTTCTGCAAACCAAGGCATGCCTGTTTCACTGTTGATCGGTATGTGATGTTGAAAATAGGCAGACAATCAACATAACTCAAACATTTCCAAAATCGTCTGAAATGTCCTGCTGCCATTGGATAAATGATTTCAGCTTTTCTTTCATGACAAACAAAAACATTCAAAATGATAACAGCAATAGGTGGCCCTTAAATTCCACCTTAAAAACCTACATTATCAGGGCAGATGGAAAAGGCAGAAACGACCTTCAACAAAATGTTATTCCTTTCTCGAACCTTTTATCTGATGAAGGCTTTTTATTTGGCATGTCTCTATCATAAACACGAGCCAACCACGGAAACAGGATGACTCCTCTGTATCCAAATATCCGATGCAAGAACAACTGACCAGTCTCATAATTTCCTTGAATCTTAGGAGTTTCCAAACGACCCACTTCTGCAAGCCTGTGTTAGTGGTAGTCAAAATCAAGAAGATATGTTGATGTGTGCAGCTGCCATAGGAGTTAGATTTTGGAAAAACACGGTAAAGGTAGGATTAGCGTAAAACTACCAAGCGAACTTCAACGTTTTTAGAAATTTCTATGAATGCACCTGAAATTTCCACTCCAAAAAGATACCTACATTTCCTCAGATACTTTTTAAAAGTTTCAAATCCTATCGGTAGATAAGGGAAAGGTGCCTACAATAAGTTATGCTGTCTGGGTCTTCAGAGACCGTTAAGGACCTTGAGAGTAGGCTTATGATGATCCCAAGAGGTTTCCAAGGTCGACCAGGCAGGCCGTCCACAAGATAAAAAAACCAATACACTATTTGACAGAGCTGTATTTTCTAGTTTTGATTTATAGGCCTGCTTTTCATCATCATCATTGCCATTTTGGGCTGACAGCCATGCAGCCGATGACTCAGCAAAGGGAATGGGTTGGAAAAAAACATGTTTAAAATTAAATAAACGAAAAAAAAAAACGTTTTATTTGTTTTAAACATGTTTTTATGTCTTAATCGGGTATTTTTTATGATTTCAATAAACGATGTTTCAAACAAAATTAACATGTGTAAAACAAAAGAAAAACAACACTTGGTTTTCTGTTCCTCGTAAAAAGCATCAAAAACATGATAATGTGCTTATCACATGGTGAATCACATGGGAGGTGAACCAAAGAATTGTATGGATGAAATTCTGGGGTGGTTGAGGCCCCACCAAGGCCCCTTGTCGGGGGGTCTGGCCCCCGACCAGCCTGACCTTTCGCAGTGAAATTACTCCAGGATACAAACTCTCCTTGAGCCTTCGTCCCAGAACTCTCCATAGGGCCCTAGAAGTTGAGAATGGACCCCAAAATGCTGTTACATGTCCCCAGAGCAGGAAGAATGTTGTCAACCCCCAGATGAGAATCAAGAAGAGATTTGCACCCATGGTGCAAGGATGTAAAAACCTATATATTCTGCCTGCATCGACATTTACTGCAAGGTCCGGGTCTCAGCAGTCATTTTTTTTAAATTGGGAACCACTCATTGCCGACCTGAGAAAATAAAAGCATTGCAAAGAAAAGTTGTTTCAAAGGACATTAGGTAACCTACCTATTTTATGTCCAGTCATTTTTTCGATCAAACATGCTTCATTGGTGTTGAAAATGACTTTATTCCATACCTACCCGTGACCCATCTTTTAGTCAGTTGTCAAATTTTACGCATGAAACCAATATATGGTGAGCAGAAGTGACCCTTCGCTTTGTCAGTTTTTACAAAATATGAGCAATGTACCTATGGACTTTCACGACCCGTCTGGACCTTCTGGACGTATGGACCTTCACGACCCGTCTTTTAGTAAAACCCTAGCTGCGCATTGTTTTCAGCTTTGCAGCTGGTGATGACTGGGTGTGGATAAGCGTCAATTATTATGCTGTCCAAAAAGAAGTTTGTTCAATGGTTTTGTCAACATGAGTGGCACGCAACTGGTGGTGGATAAAGTGACTTTCTCTAACTGCTGGCCGGCTGCTTAAAATGCTGCTGGACTGCAACGAAATACTCTGTTTCCAAAAACAAGGAAGATGGCTAAAATCGAATTTTGTTTCCAGTTTTTGAGTGGACATCTTGTTGGCACAAAACTTCAACACCTCCGCATTGATCGCTTTTTGCTGGAAAATTTCATTGCATTTGGGTTTCTCCTTTTTTCTTTGCAGTAGGCATGTGAACAATCCAAGACTGGTTTTTTGAGGTGTATTTTTATATTCTGGATAAAAACATGTTTGAAACGTTTAAATCAGATTGTTTAAAACAAAATGACCTAAACGAAGCTCGTGTTTTAAATAGTGTTTTAAACAACTGTTTAAATAAAACAAAACAACCCTGGAGAGGGCCATGTTACCCTGGTGCTAACACAAAACCAGAGATTACCTATGCCATGCATCTTTAAAAGCCAAGCTCCTTGCATACAAAACATTCGTTCTTCCTCAGTTGGAATACGCATGCGAAGTGTGGGACCCGTATCTCGTGTGTCATAGCCTCCACATTGGAAACTAGTCCAGCGACTTGCTGCGCGAATTATTTCAGTGGATTTTCGGCGCGAAACTAGTGTTTCAAACTTGCTTACTACTACCCTCCGTCTTGAAAATCTTTCTGAACGCCGTAAATCTAGGCGGATCCCACTTTTCTCGGACATTCTTTCAGGACGGTCACCGCTAAAGCTCCCAGACACGTTTTTGCAGGTAGAAACTGCGCGACGAACTCATTTGAATGTTCAGGTAAGAGGGCCCATCATCCGATTTCATCCATATTTCCACTCCTTTTTTCAGCGAACTGCTCGGGACTGGAATGCTCTAGACTATGATTTTCAGTTGTAGGCAAACCGATCGGAAGACAAATGCTATGACTTGTGAACACCGGGACAATTTGTACCTTTCTTTTGGGTAAAGACTTTTTATTGTTTTTAATCCTTGAACTGTCAATTTTTATTGTATGACGTGTCTGCATTTGACTAGATGCCAATAACAATAATAAATAACAATTGTAACACATGGAGGCCAATTATCAGCTTTTGCAACGAGGTGCCTAACAACTCCAGGTAGTTTGCTAACATAGCACTGCTTACTTAGAGGGCTAACTACTATTTTTCAGCATGTTAGAACAAAACAATGTAAGAACAAAACAAGACAGATGTCAATGTCGAAAACCAAAAATAATAGGTAGGTAGGTAGGTAGGTAGGCAACCTACTCTGAAAAAAAGTTATAAAACAAAGGTCATACTCTACTCTAAAATGAAACCTGGAAAAAAGAACAACTTGACATGGAGCAAATATGTAAACTTAAAAGAACAAATAAAAAGTCACAAAATGTCTACGATATCAACAAGATTATGGCATAGGATATAGACAGCTTGGAAAAACAGTCTAGGTACTCATTCCCGTTTGCGCAATGTTGTCTCAGGCCTGCCTGTCAAGGACCTACCAAGGTAGGTAGGTAGGTAGATACCTACAGAAAGTGTACGAGATCAATTTAGAATCTATTGGTTCACAAATGGAAACTCACCTGGTGTATTTTGCAACTGAGATGGGCCTATATCGAACTGATATCTTCAGCAGTAGACCGACTGCCTCAAAGGTTTTTGTTGCAACGGCTGCAGTGGACATGCTCAGTGAAGCAAGATGCTAAGCAACTTTTGCGATTGTAAGTAGCAATTATTTTTGCACAAGTAGTTCGGTTTCTCGGAAATCTCACTAAACACTAAAAGTTCAATTTGTGGTCACATTTCATAGATTTTTGCTAAAAATAAAAAATACCTACCAAAATAAACCAAAGGAAAATCAAAAGTCGTCACGCATGATAAAAAAAATGAGTCTGCTTGGTCAAGATCTGGAGAGGCTGAGAGCTAGGATGCCATTTATGCAGCTCCAAGACAGTGCATGTGACCTTTATTGCTATCAATTTGAGAGCTTCAGTTCATATTCTTCAATCGGTTCATGCCTACTTGTGCACACACCCTTCACATTGGGTTTCAGAAGGTTGTAAGCACTGGTCGGCCGACATCAGTAATGAATTTGTTGGAGAAGAAAAACTGATCGGCCACAAAGAGGTTTATTCGTGGGAAAACACAAAAAATGGAATAGATACCATCGAGGAGGCCTTTCGATGCGACTCCTCACCTTCTTCATTGGGTTTCTTTGTCTTTCAGAAGGTAGGTAGGTATGTACCTATTTTCCAAACGAAGCATTGGCCTGTCGGAATCTGATGGTTTCCTTCCGCAACTGCATGCTTTGCAAAATGGCAACAAAAATTAGGTAACCACGTTATGCTGCTCCCTTTGCACTCTCCAATGTCCACGAATACGATTTAAGTTCCAATCAAGAAACCTAAGTTTCTATCAAGAATAGAAACTAAAGGTTTCATTCACGCACTGGTAGGTGAACCAGGTGATGGTGAACACCACCCAGGAAGGTGATGTGTTGTTGGTGATGTTAAGAGGGCTTGGTCATACTTTCATTCAATGTCACTTGGGGCCAATGAAAGATATCTGCATAAAGGTAAGGAGTCCGAAGCCATCCTGCCGAAATGCTGGAGCGTCTCACCCGGAAGCCTCGTGCAACTCTAGCTGGGTGAGGGTGACTGGTGAGTGCCCCAGTAAGGCCAGGTTGCAGGTTGGTACCAAATTACATCTGTTGGCAGTGTTGCCAGATAATTTTTTCAAAACCCGCGCGATTTTCTTCTGAAAACAAGCGGACAAACCGCGCGCGATTTTCTTCTGAAAACTGGCGGAAAAACCGCGGAAAATTTCCACAAACCGCCGAAAAACCGCAGTTCTTTCTCGCAACAGATCGGAAAATGAGGCACAAATGTGAACATCTTTTCTTGAACTCAATTTTGTCTCATCGGAAAAGGGGAAAACCAGGACAAATTGGAACACCGAAAAAGCTGAAATTCACCCAATCGACTGCTGAAGGGATGAAAAATGTGGTCAAACAATTTCTGCCACAAAACCAGCGGAAAAACCGTGGAAATGACGGCGAACCAGCGAAAATCCTGCAACCCGCGGAAGTCAAAATTTTTCCGCGAGGAACCTCAAAAACCAGCGGAATCGTGCACTGTCAGTTGGTTAAGTTCCTACACCAGACGACATTAACGTCGTCAAACTTTTGTCGATTTGAGTTCCTTCCGTGGCGATTACCCGCCATCCCACACGCACCCATCTGATCTCCTGCTTGCACAATGTTATCCCAGCACACCCTTTTTTGCCCCCTCAAAAACAATTAGAGCGCATTCTTTTCTGTTCCACTCTTCTCTTCCTCGCCTTTTGATTGCAGCTTCCTGCGACCCGTTAAACATTTTGTCACTTCAGCAAAATTTGGGGAAAAGATAAATGACCGGGAAGTGCAGCTCCCAGATCCCCCTCCATGGGCTCTGCCCCAAGAACCTCGCAAGCATATACCTAGGTAAATGACTGCAAGCCCTGTCAGCCCGGCCCTGAGCAAACATCCGGAAGTGACAAAAACGCTGAACCTGCTTGTCTTGCTTGTAGGGATGTGCGAATCCTTTCGAATCCCAAAATCTCGAATCCGAATCTCTCTTTTTTCCAGAAGCTCGAATCCGAATCCCGGTTGGAAAATCGAACCCGAATCCGAATCCCAAAAAAAATCTCGAATCCGAATCTACTCGAATCCAAATGGGCTCGAATCCGAATCCTCCTCGAATCCCAGAATAGGGGTAGTTGCCAACAGTACTTTTCTGCGGCGGTGTACAAATTTATTTGCACCATTTTCCAGTTTCCACATTATTTTCAAATCATGATTATCAATGCAACTGTTGAATGAAAAAATAATGTTTTAGTGGCAGTAGGCTATTATGAGATTCATGGGAGGTTTTCTGCGGTGTCAAGTTGAACATTTTTCTCCAGGGTTGTTCGTTTAAAACATTCTGTTTAAAACAATCTGTTTTAAACATGTTTTAAACAACCACGACTTGTTTAAAACAGTTTGTTTAAAACAAAATTGTGTTTTAAACGTGTTTTAAACATGTTTAAAACAACCACAACTTGTTTGAAATGCTTTGTTTAAAACAATCTGTAAAAGCAAAAAATGCTTTTTGCTTTTTTACTCAATTTTCAACGTTTTTCTGTAATTAAAACCATTATTGTGGCCTTTTTCAAGCATCATTGTCACTAAAGTGTTGCAAAATTGACCTTGGCAGCTTTTGGAACACGTTTGAAACTGTTTACAACATGTTTTAAACAACAGGAAAAAAACAGATGGAAAAAAACGTTTAAAACAAAAAAAACATGTTTTAAACGTCTAAAACGTTTTTTTATGTGTTTTAGAAAAAACATGTTTTTTCCAACCCTGTTTTTCTCCCATTATGTAGGTACCTACCATATTATGTAGATTCTAGGTACTTACTAGGTAGTAGGTAAGGTAGGTCTAGGTAGTAGGAGTGTACCGGGATCCCACAAAGTGATGGCTGTGGAACTTGCAACGTGCATGAGGCCTTTTTGCCTGGCAAAAATTGATTGAATGACTGTATTTTGTGGGGGTTTCCCCACTATCATACATAACAATAACACTTTTGCTCAAAAAACAATAAGAAACGTCAAAAACGGGAAAAAATAGGCACAAGAAATGGGGCAGACAAATTATAAAGACGAGAGCAAGACCAAATGTGTTTCCCTTTCATGACATGTTGCTGAGAGACATAAATTTCTAGGTTTATGGAGCAATTCGTATATTTTGAAATCCGTAGAATTAATTTTCAAACTCCTGCGGAGGAAAACAGAACATCTGCTCTAAAACTTTCAAGTCCAATTAAATTTGGCCAGAAACTCAATTTATAACAAACAGCAGCCTGCGCCTTAGAATTGATGTACTTAAAGGTTGGGACAGCACAGAGGCTGGGAGTGAATTCCAGTCCGCTATTGCTCGGGACACAAAGGAAAACTTCCCTATATCTCTCTTGAATGCTAACGGCTTTAATCTTATAAGGATGGTCATGGCGACTGTAAAAAGATGGAGGCGTAATCAAGGAAAACAAATTTCCCCACCCTCCGGAGTTGCCAAGGATTCGATAAAGACACAAAATGCGGTGGACCTTTCTTCTCTCAGCAAGCTTAGGCCAACCGAGCTGAGCAATCATTGCGGTGACGCTGCTTCGTTTGCGGTAGTCCCCTACAACAAAGCGAGCAGCGCGCCTTTGAACACGTTCCAAAGAATCACAATGGGAAGTGAGATGAGGATCCCAAGACGCTGATGCATACTCAAGAATTGGTCTGACCAAAGTAAAGTAGGCAAGCTCGCGAAGTTTCTTTGGACATTTTCTAAAATTCCGTTTTGCAAAATAAAGTGAACCATTGGCTTTTTTCGAAACAGCTGCAACCTGACGGGACCAATCAAGTTTACAATTAAAAACAACTCCCAAATATGATGCGTCAGTTTGGGGGATAAGATTTTGTCCATCGAGAACGTATGTAAAATTGTTTGCTATGCTCCGCCCTCTGCAAAAATGAATAACTGAACATTTAGATGGATTCAGTTTCATGGAAGAGGTCGCGCACCAATCGGATATTGCTACCAAATCAGCTTGCAAAGCCTGAGAATCCAAAGGACTGGCGATTTTCCTATAGATTAAGCAATCGTCAGCAAATAATTTTATTTTGGATCGCATTGCACCAACAATGTCATTAATGAAAATCAAGAATAGTTGTGGACCCAAAATACTTCCTTGTGGGACACCAGAAGTAATGGGCAAGGGTTTCGAGAAACGGAGAAAGTATCATCAATTTTTACAACCTGCGTCCGCTCAGACAGGTAGCCTTTCAACCAATTGAGGAGAGTAGCTTTATCTAGGCCCATGAAGGCTATCTGCAGAAGTATGGAATGGCTTACAAGGTCAAATGCCTTACAAAAATCAATCAAAACTGCGTCAACTTTTGATCCTTGGTCTAGCAGCATGGCTATTTCTTGGCTAAAAGCGGCTAGTTGCGTTTCACAAGAATAACCAGGACGAAAACCATGCTGCGCTTCATTTAAAATGGAAGCAGAATCAAGAAAACTCCTGATGTGATTGGCTATGAGAAATTCCAAAATTTTTGAACACGTTTCAAGGAGACTTATGGGACGGTAATTTGCAG
>JASGXE010005004.1:0-25290 GCA_030068105.1 Sinentomon sp. SZTP_YWyxl | reverse complement strand
GGTTTTGGTTTCATGAATACAAGAGAAAAGTGCGAAATTGTGGCTTACTTCCTCATGCATGGAGTTCCACGAGTTATTGGACGAATCTTCTGAGATGACCAGACCGGGACACTCTTCGTCCTGTTTCCTATATCTACGTAAGGAGTCGTTTTCAGTTTTTGCAATGATCATTTCGTTTAACGTCGAGTCGCCATCTTCCACTCCCAAGGAGGATGTCCCGTTGACGTTGGTGGCGTTCCGAGTTCCTCCATTGATAGCAACAGGACTTCGTACCATGCAGACCACGGCGAAACTCAGGTTCACCCTGGCAATCATCATGGTCACAATACCAAGGGAACATGTTAATCCGACCCAAATCGCCAGGATGGAAAAAATCGGACCGGCTTTACCGCTGAGTCTAAAGTGGCCAAAACAGAATTGAGCGCGGGAATTAAAATCAGCACAAGGTAATAAAATTTGAGCCCTACCTCACATTTTTGGTTCATCTCCAATTTGTCTAAAACCCATTTCGTCTAAAATTGCCTTGTCATCCATCTGCCCCGATTCCTATAAACCAGAGCAAACTGGAGAAAGGGAACATTGCTTTTTGTTTCGCTACACTGAACTTTTCCTTTTCGTAAACCTAACCTGGCCTAACTAACCTAACGTAACCAAACCTAACCTCCTAACCTAGTAAACTAACCTAATCTAATCTAACCTAACCTAACCTCTGATTCAATGCCGATGAACTAGGAAACGCCATGTGGAGCAAGTCCGCTCTATTGCAAATTTCAAAAAATCCTGACCAGCGCAATTCAAAAAATGACCCTGGCAGGCGCAATTCGTCTAAAATTTATTTTCGACGAATCGGGTATTAGACGAATCGGGGTGACACGACAATTTTCACAAGACTGCCTCAATATTGCTTCTGGGGTCTCTTTAACTTCGACTTAACTCCCCATGCGTGGTGGGAGAATTTCATGATGAGTGAAAAACACGTAACAATTTTCTCAAGGTGAAATAATTTTTATGCCACTGTGGCTGACTAGTTTGCATTCCCTTCAGCCAATTGTGCAGCGAGAGACTGCCGACATATGTTCTCCACGGATTCCATCTTGGAATACATGTCCTCCATACGTGTACAGGGCAATACATGTTCTCCATGCATTCCTGAGGATTAAGCTGCTGCAAATGCACAAGCGAGTGGTTTGGATGCAACGGTCCATGGGCAGAATTCCATGGCATGCCTGGAAATTGCAAAGCGTGCCGCGTCCGTCGAGGTCCACTCTGGAAATCACAAATTCGCGGTATGATGAAGCTTTCTTGAATTGACGAGATTTTTAGAAAGTGTCGCACTGTGCATGCATGAAACTGCTGGAATGGGCTGGCCTTTGCGTAAAAATAAAAAGGGTATAGAAGATAAGCAACCGATTCTGACAAATCGCATAGCGTTAACTTGACCACCAATGCAAAGACTCTCACAATATCGGGCACGGTAATTGTTGCAGATGGGCAGCTGATGGCAATAACTTTGGTTATTCAGTTATTCTGTTTTTCAGTTAAAAACGTTTCAAGTTATTAACTGATTGGAATAACAATACATTGTAACCAGCACCTATCCATACATCTGTCAAAATAACTTCCGGGACGTTACTTGCTGTTTATTTTCGTTACTTTTTAATAAAAGCTAACCAAACCTGACCTGACACACTATCCTCACTGCCTATGTCTTGGTGTCGACCATCTCATTGGGGTCCGACTACAGTGCGCAACTTTCCGAGTAGCTCGTGAATACACCTTCGTAATTATGGCCGAACATTGGAAAGTTTAAGCAGTAATATTTTTTGCCTTTTGCATTCACTTCAACACTGTCCTTTCAGAGGAGAACTGGCAGTGGTGGTTGCTTAACTAACCCTATCTGTTCTGTAAGTGCGTGCCATAACTCCTTTTCCTCCTATCTCTTCACGATTGGAACTCCCTTCCTGCAGCCTCGTACATCATCCCGGAGTTCTGAGTTGTTGCTATCGCAGTTACCTGTCCGATCTTGACTCAAATTTTGCATTACTTGTTTTGAATTGAAAATAAATCCAAGATTTTTGCTTGTCGTCAGTTTCCATTTACATCGTCTTTTTGTTGTTGTTTCTACTTGTAATTAGCCTGCCCTGTTACAGTCGCATAAATTTTTAAGAAAAAGAATAAGAAAACGCACAAAATATTCAAAATTGGCCAAATGCTCAAAATTGGCAAGAAAAAGAATAAGGAAAACCCACCAAATATTCAAAATTGGCAAAATGCTCAAAAGTGGCAAGAAAAAGAAAATGATAACCCACCAAATATCCAAAATTGGCCAAATGCTCAAAACTCGGAGGAAAAAGAATAAGAAAATCCACCGACTATTCAAAATTGGGCCAATGCTCAAAACAGGCAGGAAAAAGAATGAGACAAATATTGCTCAAATCGACAGGACAGGAAAAAGAATAAGAAAACCCACCAAATATTCAAAATTGACCAAATGCTCTAAATTGGCAAGAAAAAGAATAAGAAAACCAATACCAAATATTCAAAATTGGCCAAATGCTTAAAACTGGCAAGAAAAAGAATAAGAAAACCAATTGGCGCAAAGCAGACCTTTGTCTTCTGCTGCTATAGAAGATATCCCCTTCTCCAAGACTTCATTCTCTTCCATCCAGTTGAAGATCTGTCCTTGAATGCTCCACACTCCAGAATCACAGTTTAGGTGTCAGACCAAACAGAACTAAAACACGGATAACACGAGCCGCTGATTGAAGGAAGAGCAAGTGAAAACGAAATACGACAACGATTCGATGTGACCATCATCCAATTTCCGACTGCACTGAAGTCGATTGGTTGGCATGGTCCGCGCGAGTGGCAGCCAGAGACTATAAATACTAAAAAGACAGTTTCGTATTTTTCCCGACCACGTCGATTCCAGTCTTATTCGAACTACCAACGAACTCTGAGAGATGGCAGCAGTGGTTGCACAGACAGGTCGAAGCTCCCCTTGAAGGAAGAACAAGACAGCGATTTTCCATCTCCACGATGGTTATATTGGGAGGGCGCTGGACTCATGATTCGAAGGCTGAAAGTGGTCTTGTGTTCGAATTTCAGTGGGGCAAACAAAGAATATTCAAGTTTCAATCGCCGGAATTTCTGAAGTTCCCCGAGAGATGGCAGATCTCCAACGGTATCACGCAAAAATACATGTGTCAGAGAGGATACTGTCTCTCTTCATATCGTCTCTGCAAGCAGCAGAGACGCACATAACCGATAGGCCGAAACCGCGTGATGGATGTACCCGTTGATAAAGGCTCAAGTTGCGATGCGATGGGCCTTCCTCCTTTCACTGTTTTGTGCGAAAGTGAGCACAAACGCGGCAGATTCCGAAACACGGTCCCCCAAAACCTGCACGCGATGACATTGTGATTTCGATTGTGGAGAGGTCGCCGTCGGGAGTGATGACAGTTCGTTCGCTTCCCCTTGCTTGTGAACCGACCTTGCCTTTTTTATTTTGAGTGCCCGCACCACCCACAGGTTTTCCTGCAGTTGCCTGTGTTTCCACCAGTGATTTCCATTCAAACTGGATCGGAATGAAGAGGCACGGCGGCCTGGCATCGCGGTCTCTGCCGGGTATCGTGGCTGGCAGAAAGAGCCCGATAGGAACAATAATTATTCCTGGATTCCTCGCCCAGTCCGTCCAGTTCTGGGAAATATCGATGAATTCAGGGCAAAACATCAGATCTCTTGGCTATTTTTATTCTGAGAAATCTCCACCATGCTCTCGGAATGAAAAGTCTTCGGAACTGTAAACCAAATTGCTGTAAAGCCTCTTCCCCAACGCAGCCACAAAGGCCAAATAATGCAAAAGCGCCAAGAAACAGTGGATTGTGTTTGCGCCTCATTGCAAGACATAATTGTGTATATTAATGATCTAACACAGGGGATAAAATCTCATGTGCGTCTATTTGCCGATGACTGTGTGCTATACAGGCAGATAGACTCGCTCGATGATCAAAAGATCCTCCAGGAAGATTTGTTATCAATTTCTCAGTGGTGTAGAACCTCTAAAATGATTGTAAATTCACAAAAGTGCTCCCTTATTAGATTTTCGAGGGCGACTTCTGAAGTTAGTGTGGTATACCTTTTGGACGTGGTTCGGCTAACATCTAGCAAAGAAGTTGTGTATTTAGGAGTGAGATTTTCCAGCAAACTTGATTGGTCTGGTCACATAGCAGCGATCACCAAAAAAGCGTGGAGAGCGCTCTATTTTATAAAAAGAAATTATAGGAAAAGCGCCTCCAGAATTCGTGAGCAAGCTTATCTGTCTCTAGTGAGGCCTACTCTTGAATATGCGTCCACAGCTTGGGACCCACATTTATCCAGTCATCTCGTCGCTCTGGAACGTGTTAAGCGGCAAGCTGCTCGCTTTGTTTTTGGGGATTATAGGATATTGAGCAGCGTTTCTGCTATTCTTACCAAGCTTGGCTGGGGACTACTGGCTGACTGGAGGAAAATCCAGCGAATTTTATGCTTTTTCAGGATACTTTGCGAATCAGGGGGCTGGGTTGAGTTGTCGAACCACATTGAACTTCCAACTTTCTTTTCACGGCAGGATCACGCCTTGAAGGTGAGACCCCTTTACTTTAGGAGGGACTTTGGAAAGTCGTCGTTTTTAGGTCAATCCATTAATGACTGGAATTCGCTCCCTCCTAAGCTCCTCGAGCCGCCAATATCCGTGCCTGTTCTTCGGCGCAGGCTAGCAAATTTTTTGATATTTTCCCCGTCCAAGGGTAGTTGTCAGTAATTTCAATACTCTACCTTTCGAAAGCTGTGGTCTGGTTTGTCGATTTATTTAACTGTCGCTTACATTGGTGTACTATTCGTCATTGTTGCTTTATGTAAGATTTTCTTGTCTTGTACCTTGTATGATAAGGGGAAATCCCCTCAAATACAGTCAATTCATTCATTCATTCATTCATAATTCATGGACACACTATTTGAATGCTTTTTGCATGACTTTTGTGAAATGTTATTTTATTTTGACTACATGTCTGTCAGCGTTTGCTCGATAGCTAAGACTCAGCTAAACAATTCAGATCGAAGAAAAATCCAGACTTGTTTTGCGAGAGCAGAATTCAAACCATCTGAAAAATCTTGCACAGTGAAACTCTGATGTGAGGAAATTTTTCACCGTGTGTTTGGTGACTCTTTGGCTTTAGATGGGCGCCGTCGAGGACTTTCTTGCTGAGCAAAAAATTAGTTTTAAGAACACACAGATCATTTTGATATTGGGATTAGAGCTTCCCAGAAACCGCGAAAAAACGGCACACACTTTTTCATGCAGAAAGATTACAATATGGTTCGCAATGTGATAGAGCGACTGTTAGCAATCCGTTGAAATTTTCTTCAGATGAAACATAAAGTGTGTTTCGTCCTCTTTCCAAAAGCCACAACCTTGTTCAAAGCGGGAGAATACTTTCCAAGCTACAGCGAGAAATCCGTGAGAGATTGCATTCCGAAAAAGTTGAGGTGCATTCGATGAAAGGTAAGAAGATTGGGGAAGAATTCCCGGATTGATGTTTCCCATTTAAAAACCCAGGTGTTTAATAAACAGGGTGTCCCGTAAATCAACCCATCAAAATATATCAGATCAAATTCCCCAGAACCGTACAAACGAACTTGTGGAAAAAAGTGAGCGGATATCCCATAACTGAGTTTTATCCCCCAATACCCCCAAAATGGACTCTTTTGGGGTAGTCATGCGGTAGGTAAGAATTCACCGTTGAACTGTCTAATTTTCAGGACAGGTTTTATGGAACAAGGAAAACAAAATCGGTTCAGTGACGAAAAACGGCCAACTCCCCCATTTCCCCGCAGTGCCCCCCAAAAATCCAAAAAAAAAAACCAATTTAGGGTTGTTTTGGGTAAACTGAGATCATGGAGATTGGAAGTCGTCGCATAAAGTCATTTTTCGAAGAGAGATTTCCAAAGGTACAAGAAACAAAAAATGTTCGGTGGAAAAATGTCACTTGACCCTCCATTACAGCCCCTCAAAAACCGCTAAAAAGATTCTCGTCCCATGGTAACATACTATCGTTACTCCCTGGGTACGATACGCTTTTAGCGGTTTTTGAGTGGCTACTGTGATGCAAATGGAGGTAGTACTTTTTTTCCTGAAGATTTCTTGTTCCCTGTACCTTTGGGAATCTGCCTTCGAAAAATGGCTTTATGCGACCACCCCCAATCTCCATAATATCAGTTTCCCCAAAACAACCCAAATTGGGCTTTTTTGGATTTTTGGGAACCATTGAGTGGAATTGGAGGCCTGAACAGTTGTTTGTCACTGAACATTTTTTGGTTTCGTTGTTCCATAGAATCTGCCCTTAAAATTTGATTGTTCTACGGTGAAAGCTTTCCTCCCCATGAATACCCCCAAAAGGGTCCATTTTGGGTGGTTTGGGGGCAAAACTCAGTAATCGGGGGTCGGATAACTTTTTTCCAATGATTACCTAAGTTCTTCTTGTATTGTCATGTGGAATCTAATCCGAAATTTCGGTGGTTAATATACTGGACGCCTTGCATAAATGAGGTCTTAATCAACAAGGACCATTTAGCTGGAGATCGCTCAAGGCCATCCGCTGGTTTTACTTATCTCACTCCATTCTCCCTTGATTCCATGTGTGTGGAATTGGTGCCCTTTCCCACACTCGGCAACGGACTCCGTGATTCCACTGATGCAGCTGTTTGCTGCGTTTGCTGCACGGATTTAATCCCAGCAGCTGCAACAAGAGGTGACATATTCGTGATTTGGGGGCATCATCACAGTGAAGAATGCAATTCACACTCGGAAATTGGGGCAAAACAGCAGTAACGCAGCATAATGCATGAATGCCAGGTCGAAGTCCGGGACTAATTACCAGCCGGGTGGCCAACTTCACAGTGATGCTGGCGATACCCGTACAAAAGTCGAATATCTCTGCCTCCATTGCAGCAGAATCGATAAAATGTTGGCAGAAAAAAAAGCAGTAATATTGCACTAATGAACCACCCGCTCCGTTTTAAGGGCAATTTCGGGGCCTTTTGAGGTACTTTGGATGGGATATTTTGAGATGTTGGATATTTTAAATACCGTTGGATATTTTGGTATGGAGATAATGCACCCAAGATGTTATCTTAAGTCCATTATCTAAGATGTTATTCATTCTCTATATTAGATGTTAACTTAAGTCCATTATCTAAGATGTTAGGTCCATTATCGCCATCCAATAATGTCCAAGTCCTGACCGCTGCAATGTGGCCGCAGTTGTATTATGATAACTTTTTATGCTTTGCGGATAGAGGGACGAAATGAATGACCTCTCACTGATTGCTTTCGTTTCAATAGACTTACAACAGAGGGTGAAGTTTCATCATTTTTATTGTTACTAGTTATTGTACTATACATCATGTTTAATGTGTTCGAACAGTATGCTCCTGTCTTTCATCCTGGTTTCATCTCTGTTGTATGTTGTGTTCCAGGCACCGCCGACCCTTTCGTAATCCCTTCCTCGTCTTCCCCTAAGTCTCCCTCTCCTTCAAAAGAAGTTAGGCGCATGTTCACATCGGCGTCATTCGCCTGATGACTACTCTCGACGCATTTGACCTTGATCGCGCCTCCCTTTGCGCCATAAGCCCACGGTTGCAGCTCCGAACTTCCGAAGAGGCAGAATACAACGGTTCCAATGAAGTAGATGGCACAATTGAGATGGAACACCGATTTCCAGCCTTTCCTTGGTCCCTGAAGGGTATAAATGCAAACATAAAACAATCAGAAACGTCATAATCAGTGCGCATTGAAAAGGGGGCTTGTGCCCATGCCCATTTGTGAGTTCAATTAATTTTACGCATTCATTGTGCAACACTAGTTTGTTCAGAAATTTGCGAAAATCCATTCCATCACTGGATTTTAGAACGTCGAAAATGGAACCAATGAAAAATTGCATTAAATGTCTAGTTACAATAAATGTATAAAAACGTACCATTTCAGAAAAAGTGTTCTTTCGGAAGACTTCGTCCCCTAAATACCCTACGTGAGGACCTAACAATTGGAACCCCTAAGGGGCTACCAGCCCATCTGCCGCTTCGTTTACCGCCGTCTTCTTCGCTCAAAACCCGGAACGCATTTTTGTGCCCTAACATTGTTTCCGCGTCCCCTACACTCTCAAAAGTTCTGCACGCCACTATGTAGCAATAAAAACAGATCTTTGATAGAAGTACAAAGAGCCAATGTGGGTAAAATATGCACATCATCACAGGTGCGCGTACTTACAAGGAATTCAGGAAAGGAATTCCGATTGTCGGATGGAGGGCGATAAAGATACTTTGCTCCGAAAAACATTGATCGAACGTTGTTTATCTCGCTAAATCTTCACCAATAAACCGAAGCAATACTGACCTCACCTGATCTAACTCGGCCTATATTACAATATTCTACACCAACCTTTCTGCTAACCTTACCGACCTGATTTTATACCTATCGAACTTAAAAAAATTCGGACCAGATACGTCCCCCATAGGAAAGAGGTCGGTGGGCAGCATCTTGGTCCAAGACAAATGCTGATAGAGTCATGCAGATGTTTCAGAAGTGTACTCGTGATTGAGGGAATTGTTAACAAACATCTTGGCAAATCCTAAAATGAGGCAAGCATGAATTTTTTCGGCTCAAGTTGCTCGCACTTGAAATTAAATTAGTGTACGGTCTGACCGCTGAAGAAATTTAAGAACAAAAGTGGTGCATTTGCTGACACGAATAATTCAATTCTGTGCTCAATAGTTTCTGCAGAAATAGGATGCCGTCATCATGCATTACACGGATCCTGATTTCATGTTATCGGGCCTTCTCTTTTCTCATGGATGTGGCCAAAGCCGACTGGGGATATGGGGGCGGATCCCACCAGTAACGGGGTCTGGTGATAGCTCGGGATTTTAAGGGGAAATCCCCTGGCGGTGTGACTGGAGCAGAGCCCCCCAGAATCTGAAGAGATTATGAAGATTGGGGTTCATTTTCGGTTCAGCATTCATGTTCTTGGAGCCTCATTTACAATCATGTGGAGCCAAAAGCACATGTCAGGAAGGTACAAGTGAACCGCTGGTAGGGGCATTTGTCCTGGTACCGCGAAAGGGAACGTTAAAAATGTGCACTGAATTAAAATTTTCATAGTTAGTTTACAACAATTTCCGTTCCGTTAGAGTTAAAAAAATTGGGCACCGTTCCGGCCTATTTTAAACTGTGTTAGTCATATGGGGAAAATTAACGCAAACCTGTAATTCCGTGAAGGCAGCAACAATCATAGGCATTATAATTCCGGACATGTTGCCCACAGTTTTGGCGATTCCAATCAGAAAACCTGACAACATTGGAGCCATCTCGATGAGGGCTGGGAAATTGCCGGCAACAATGGACGCTTCGTAGCAAGCCAGGCTCATAACCAGCAGCACCAGTGGCCCGATGGTACTCTCACATGGCAGCCAGACAATGATTTGCTGGCATACGGCTGGCATCAGAAAGCCTTTAATTAACAAAAAAGGATTCAAAAGACAATGATATAAAATGGATAAAAGGAATGTCCCGCTCCTGGGCAAAATTTTTCTCCCAAAAAATATCTTTCTTGTCACTATTCAGAATCAGTGTCAAAATGCGCCGCAAAATACCATTACACCAGTGCCTCCTATTGATAAAGCCGTAGCACGAAACCATGTGACCTCATCCCTTTTAGACATAGAAGATGGAAGAAAAGAGGAAAACCGAAAAGACAATGGGAGTGAACCGCGGATCCCGCTGGCCAGCCCAAAGAAAGTTGATTTTCTCTTGATCCAGATGACGGATTTTACTGGAGCTTTTCACATCAGAAAGCTGAACAGTGTGCGATTTTCAATTCAAATTCATTTTATTTGTGGAGTTGCCTCCTCTCAATAATTATTTACAATGCATGGTATATGCAACACATAAAAAGCAGAATACAAATACAGTATAGTACATAAATACAAAAGAGAACTTAGTTACGAATCCCAAGAACTTTCCTCAAACGACCATGTAAAATAGGAATACTGAGCGGTTCAACGAAAACATTTCCTGGCAACTCATTCCAGGGACCGTGTTCTTATGATCTATGGGAACCTCTGCTCGTCACTGAAACTATGATCATAAACAGGATCAAACGCATGGAGCAAAAGAAAAGTGACGGACCAGACCCCGTGGGCATAAAGTTTCTCAAGTTAATTCCGGATATCGTTTCCAAATATCTGGTTATTATCTTCAATGCCAGCGTCAAGGAATGGAATATCCGCGTTTGTTGGAAACGCTCCGTCATCGTCCCATTGTTTAAAAAAGAGGGTCGTCGCTCTGTGGCTTCCAACTACAGGCCAATAAGTTTACTGAATACTTGTTCTAAAATCCTTGAGTTTATTATGGCTAAACACATCAGAGGATTCCTGGAAACTTACTCCCTGGTCTCTGACGTTCAGCACGGTTTTCGGCCAGGTTTCTCATGTGCTACTCAGCTCACTGGGTTCACGCAGGATCTAGCAATGTCACTTGATCGGAGTTTACAGGTCGATGCCATCGCTATTGATTTCTCGAAAGCCTTTGATGTGATTAACCACAGACTCTTGGTTAGAAAGTTGGAGCTTCTCGGGGCAGACATGACAACCATTAACTGGGTAAAGGGCTATCTGTCTGCTCGTTCTCAGTGTGTCAGGATAGGGGAGCACCTATCAAGTCCTCTTGCAATCACATCAGGGGTTCCCCAGGGCAGCATCTTAGGACCACTGCTATTCATCATCTACGTTGATGATATTGTGCGAGGCATTAAGTCGCGTATGCGGCTATTTGCTGATGATTGCATCATCTATAGAGAAGTGCGTGCCCTGGTTGACTGCGAGGTGCTGCAAGGGAACTTGGACCTCATTCAAGAGTGGTGTAATCGGTCGGCTATGGCCATGAACGTAGATAAATGCAATTTAATTAATTTTTCTAATAAGAAAGATCATTTTGTGTTTAACTATGTTCTTAACAATTGTGCACTCCTCCCACAGACTGAGATTACGTATCTTGGGGTGAAATTTACAAATAAGCTTGACTGGTCCAGCCACATAAGCGTGGTTACTTGCAAGGCAAATAGGGCACTGTATTTTGTGAAACGTAATTACAGAAAGTGTCCCCCAAAGATAAGAGAGCTAGCCTATTTCAGTCTTGTGCGCCCTATTTTGGAATATGCCGTTCCAGCATGGGAACCATGGCGTGAATGCCAGATTTCTGCACTTGAAAAAGTTCAGCGCAGGGCAGCTCGCTTTGTAGTTGGCGATTACAGGCGCCGCAGTAGTGTAACCAGCATGTTAGTCTCACTGGGCTGGGAATCACTACAATCGAGAAGGCGAGTGGCACGACTTACGTGCCTGTTCCTGGTCCTTGGAAACATTGGGGGTTGGGGCGCTTTTCTTAAGTCATTGGACCTGCCGACCTTCTACTCACACAGGGATCACGAATACAAACTTCGATCTCAGACCTTTAGGAGAGACATCGGAATGTACTCTTTTTTGGGTAGAACGATCCCGGAGTGGAATTCCCTGCCAGGGCGAGTTTTTGAACAGCCTTTGAGTATACCGCTCCTGCAGG
Organism: Sinentomon sp. SZTP_YWyxl; assembly: GCA_030068105.1. Classification (NCBI taxonomy): domain Eukaryota; kingdom Metazoa; phylum Arthropoda; class Protura; order Sinentomata; family Sinentomidae; genus Sinentomon; species Sinentomon sp. SZTP_YWyxl. The sequence goes on along the minus strand of JASGXE010005004.1, from coordinate 13,640 downwards.
GTCGGCTCCGTACCAATTGAAGTGAACAATCCCAGGAAATTATTGCCACTCCACTGAGAGGTTCTGTCGATGGATAACGGCTGAAGCATCAAACCCATGTTCGCTAAAGCCTTCTCTCTTTGTTTCTGTAGATAGCCTTGTTGCGACATATATGCATTATCCTGGTCGCAAATGTGTTCTTCCCTTTTGTGATTGTTTATTTGCTGCATAATTGACTGTCTTTGTGTTGTAAATATTGAAAGGAGGTGACTCCTAAAATATACAAATTCAATTCAATTCCACTCGGAAATAGCTCGTCTTTTGAATGAGAATTTTTCGACGTCCTTTTTACTGCTTATAGGACATATTTTAAAAGGGTGGTCATTCCTGGAGTAGTACGATGGCACTTTACCGTAATGAAGCAAGTCACCCCAGCCCCGTAAAGCGTCGAGTTTGCTTTTTTCAAAGTTCGAGCAAGATGAGGATACCATTTTAGTTTCTGCTCAAGCACCACGCCGAGATATACAATTTCGCACACACTCGGAAACACATTATCGTGAAGAATATAATTGAACTTCAAGGGAATTTTTTTCGTAGAAAAGGATATAGAATTGCATTTACTGTACAAAGGCATGCATACACCATGTACAAAGGCTGCTTAAATCTTGCTGCAGCAATTCACAATCCTCTTCCTTGCGAATAATAGAATACAAAACACAGTCGTCCGCGAAAAATCGGACTTTACAAGTTAAAATGCTGGGTAAAGCATAAATGTATATGATAAAAAGCAAGGGGCCCAATATACTGCCTTGAGGAACTCCGTAAGTTACTGGCAAAGATTCAGACAATGGGATGCCTACTCTAACTGCCTGAACTCTATTGTGAAGATATTCCTGAACCCAGAAAATGATCAGGGCATCTAGTTTAAGTTCTGCAAGCTTTGAAACCAATTTAGCATGATCAACAGTGTCAAAAGCCTTAGCCAAATCAATTGTAATGGCATCTAATTGCAAGCCTGTACCTCCTGCACAAACGCAGTGAGCTGAGTTGTGCAGGAGTAATTACTCCGGAATCCATGTTGTGCTGTAGAGAGCAGGTCTAATTTTTCAACATATACTGTCTAATATGGCATGCCACAATAAATTCTAGAATTTTCGAACAAGTTCCTAACAGGCTAATTGGACGGTAATTGCACGGATCTGACTTGCAGCCTTTTTTGAAAATAGGTACAATATAGTGGATTTTTTCCATTCGGATGGGACAGCACACTGCTGTAAACTAGCATTAAATATCAGAAACATATATTTACTAAAGATATTGGGTAACAATTTAAGAAACCTTGCACTAGCTCTATCAGCTCCCTCGGAGATATTTGCACGCATACGAATAATACGATTTACTATGGCCGTTTTGTTAAGTGCAATCGGCTCACACAACATTTCTCCAGGGTCTGCAGAGTTAGGGTCATTGCCCTGCAAATCATTCGTGGGCCTAAATACCTTTGAAAAGATTTGATTTAAAAGGTTGGCCTTACCCATACCATCCGTAATCAAAGTGTCTGAATCATCTCCCTTAACGACGAGAGTAGGCACGTCAGAGAATTGACGTTTGACGCCTTTGTTGTATTGCCAAAATTTCTTGAGCCCCATGCCACGATTATTAAAAAGCTTTAGGTAATTCTCCAGGGCAGTATGCTTTTGTCGCAGGTAATTTGCCAGAGTGCTTTTATAAGCAAGATAAAATCTTGGGGAAAATTTCCTCATGCGAAAGGCCTTCCGCAGTTTCCTTTTTGTAGCTAACAAATGAAAAGAAAACCAAGGCGGCTTATGAGATGAGAGAACACGCTTTTTTGGGATATAAACATCAACAGCCTGCTGCACAATTTTGGAGAAAGCCTCCCAAATACAGTCAACATTGGAATTATGGTTGACAAAATTGCTGAAGCCTTCAAATTCTTGCTTTAGGAAAAGCCCCAATTCCGTAGTGTCTGTTTTATTATAAAGCGAGACTTCCCTGCTAATCACTGGAGCTTTGGATTTTGTGAAATCCAAGTTAAATACAACCAATTTATGGTCAGAAATGCCGTCCTCTACGGTGGATTCTCTACAAATATCATGTGGGCGTATGAGAGCAACATCAAGCAAATTATCTAAACGGGTAGGTGCACTGGTACACTGAGTGAGATTGTACTTAGAAACAAATGAAATGGCTCTCATGTGTAACTCGTAACCATAAAGTGGAGATGAAGAAACATTTCCTTTTGACCAGTTTACGCTGGGTAGATTTAAATCTCCAAATATTAAAAGCGACTTCCGAGCACGTTTTTGGAGATTCAAGTTTGAATTCAAACAGCATCAAATAATTCAACTCCAACATCATGCGGCCTGTAAACAACAACAAAGTAAGCCAAAATAACCCCGTCGGAATCCGTTGTTCCACAAACAAGAAACTCAAATGTCGGGTGTGTAAAAAGCAGAGTGCAATTGAGATGATGAGAAACTGCCAGGAAAATCCCCCCGCCGGCATTTCTACCCACAGAAAAATCAGTAGTCTTGCGATCTCTTCGGAAAATATCATACGCAGCAGGAAAAATTTCAGAATTTCCGATTTCCGGCTTCAACCATGATTCGACTCCAGCCAAAACACATGGCGAGAAAAGGTCAAATAACGTTGACAATTCTTGGATTTTATTTTTTACGCTCCGAAAATTTGAGCTTAAAACTTTCAATGACCCGTTCTTGGATTACAAAAGCTGTCGTTGTTGCGTTTTTCTTCTTTCAAACGCAGAAGGCTTGTTTGAATCACGTCTGGCCCCGTTGGCGTGCATATGTGAATGTGAACCGTTATCTGAAGCTAAAGGTGCAGTTTTGGCAACTTTGTCGACTGCATAAGGATAGCAAGGACACGCGTTTTCCCCAGCAGTCACATTTAAAAAGCCTTGCAGCTCATTTTCAATGAAATGGGTTTGAGTGATGCCTTGGTTTGAGTGATGCCTTGGTTTGAGCAAGGGATTTGCTGTTTATGTTTTCCAGCGAAACAGAAGGCAAAAACATTGAAGGAACTGTGGACGTGAACGTGGTCGTGGGTGGCCAGTTAACATCAGCTCTGCAGATAACACAACGACGAAACGACATTTCTCACTGGACTGCTGCATGTTGCTGTTGCAGATGAGTCAGTGTGGTCGGTGTGGGTGCAGAACAACACAGCATTCAGCTCAATCGCACAAGGCTCAGCATGAGAAGGCAGGCATTCAGAGAAAATAAAATCAGAGTTGCCTGTTCGCGTTGAAACAGAAGCAGGTTCGCAGGTGATCTCGCGAGACAAACAGGCCACCCACGAAGTGCACAATTGATCATCATTCAGATAATGCACAGGGTGTTCGGAGAATGATTGAAATTTTTTGAAGCAATATTAATGAAATACATGAAAAATTTTTCCAATTCGACATATCCGCGTTTGACAAAATGACAATTATCACGTTTTAGCCACTGTAGGTCGAAAACACAATTTATGTCAGCGAATATAATCCTTCGTGATTTGCAAAGTTTGCTGAGTGTAGAATTAACATTGAATATGACATCAATTGGAATGTCATCTCTAACGACGATTGCTGAGATGACAATTTTAGACGTGTATAACAACCCCGAACTTTCACTGCTAAAATTCTTAAAAAATGTAAGGACAAAAGTGTCCAAGTGACAAAATTCCGGGTTCCTGCATCACATTATCAAAGTTTTCGCGATTTTTTCCGTTGTAACATGGTTTACATCTGCGGAAGAGTTGTAGAGGAAGCTTTAAGCTTTCCAAAAACACCCAAATCATTGAATTTGGACCCCATTTGACTATTTTTTCAGGAGAGAACGAGATATGGAACATCGTTTTGTTTTTGAGCGGGGAAGAGGCCGCGACTCCCAGAGCAGGAATTTCGAGGGAGGCGCGGCCTCTTCCCCGCTCAAGAACAAAACAACGCTGCCATGTCACACTTTATCTGGCAATAATCTAGTGAAATGATGTTCAAATTCAATGATTTTGGCATTTCTGGAAAGCTGAAAGCTTCCCCTACAACCCTTCCGCAGGTCGAAACCAAGTTACAACGGAATAAGTCGTGCAATCTTTTAAAATGTGAGGAAAGAACCCGCAATTTTGTCACATCTTAACGTGGACACTTTTGTTCCTAATATTTTGCAGCATTTTACCAGCGAAAAGTTCGGAACTGTTATACACGCCTAAAATCGCACATTTTTCAGCTTTCCAGCACAAAAAATTCTATCAAAATCCGTTAATCGGTTCAAGAGAAATTTTATTATCCGTGGCAGGCGCACCGCTACCCGCCGTTCACTTGGCATCGTCTTTTCCTCTTCCCGTCTGTCATCTACGGAACCATTCTGAATACGCGGGCCATAGGCGATTTTTTTCAGACTTTTGAAGCACGGGGCCATGTTATTCCCCATTTCGGATGCGCCGCTAAACACATTTCATAAAGGAATGTATTTCACAGCGCTTACTAGATGGGGAATTACATTGCCCCGTGCTTCAGAAGTCTGACAAAAATCTCCTATGGCCCGCGTATTTTGAATGTCTGAGTATTTATTGATGATGTTCCGTGCGAAGGCTTTATATATGGAGGCTCTGATTACACTCGTGTTAAGGCACCTTTAGACGACAAATTTGTCTGGCAAATTAGCTTGGCAAATTAGCATGACACAAATTTGATCGTTTAAAATGTGCTTTTTCCATCGGTCCGTCAAATTAGCATGGCTTAACAGTTTTCTGGCAGAGTGAGGAAACGAGCTTGTCAAACTCTGGCTTGCCACACTAATTTGATCGTTTAAACGACGCGTCAAGCAATTTCGACAATTGTCATTCATCTTGCGTCCTGCTGTCATTCGAATTTGCGGTGTCGCGATGTCTTCACAATTTCAGAAGATAGTTCAGAGAGGATTTTAAAGAACATTCGCTGAAATAATGGAAAAGTAAGACATATGCGGGCTTATTGGTCGAAGGAGATCCTGTCTAATTTTTGTGAGCTGTACAGACAGTTCCCAGCATTATGGAAAGTTAAGTCCGATCACTGCTATAGGGATCGATCTGTGCTATATGGATTGCAACAAGAAATAAGAATGTTTCCTAATTTTTGTGCTCTTTTTTACATTGAACCTCTTTGAAAGCACAAAAATACACGGCATGTCCGAGTACTCAAAATCTGTCAGCATTTTCGGACATCTGCCAAATTGCTTCTGTAGTTTGACCAATTAACTGAGCGTTGGGGAATCTGCGGGCATAAAATTAGTGTGGCAAATTAACTTGACACACGAATTTGATTGTCCAAACGGGCCTTAAGGCGTGCAACCGCACCAAGCTCAGTTGAAATTCGATGGCACCTGTATTGGTCAGACCTGTAAAGTTTCTCACAAACCTTCGGAGCTCATAAAATGTCCTCGAACATAGGCGATATGTTAAGGGACTTGTTAACACAGGGGCCAACTAACTTCAACAGTGCTTGGTACAACTTCACGCCTCGCACGAGTGTCATGATGTTTTGCTGCCCATGCTGCATTGATTCTAAATGGTATCTCTGTTTATAATGAAATCCCGATTGCTTTCTGCATATACGTGCGACTTACAAATGTATGACGTTTAGATTGTCACGTTTATTTTGAACATCAAAAAGTCATACGTTTTTAGTGTTGATTAACAAACCTTCTCCAATTTTTAAAATTAACCGCATTAATAGATGTTTGTGAGAAACAACCATCAAGAATAAAAGATCTAATGTTCTCTACAACCTTCTACATGGCTGGTATAAAATATCACCCAGCATAGAGTTCCATTGGAGCCTTCTAAAATATCAGAGTTTTATTCTAAGCATATCAGCTGTCGACACCAATTATTTTTTAAATTTATGATTACAATTGGTGATTGAGTTGTGTTATTGACGATGATTTTCTTGATTGCGGTTGTGAATATTTCCCCCCTTTAACTGAGATCATTGACACATGCCAGGGAAATGGTAATCCACAGAGTGGTTTTATCAGTTCTGTAATCCCTTGACGCTTCTCTTGACGTTCATTCGTTTCTCGCTTCCACCATAATGAAAGGCAAGACCTTGTCAACACGGGCCAATTATTGTCCTCGTTTGACTGACAATGCAATGATCATATAATTTAGACTGCCAAATTTAAAAATCTGATTGTTATAGTGTACCTTATCAAAGGCCTTTGCCAAATCAATGGCAATAGTTGACATCAGCTTGAAACTCAGAGTCAAGAGCGAAAGAAACCTCCTGCAAATTTGGTTTTAAGCTGAGTATTGGGACTATAATCATGCCTAAACCCACGCTGAGCAGGAGAAAGCAATTTAGACTGCCAAATTTCAAAATCTGAACGTTATGGTATACTTTATCAAAGGCCTTTGCCAAATCAATGGCAATAGCATCAGATTGAATCAGAGAGTCTAGAGCTGAAGAAACCTGCTCCTGCAAATTTAGTGTCAGCTGAGTTCATCAGACCTAAACCTATGCTGAGCAGGAGAAAGCAATTTAGACTGCCAAATTTAAAAATCTGAACGTTATGGTATACTTCATCAAAGGCCTTTGCCAAATCAAGGGCAATACCATCAGATTGAATCAGAGAGTCTAGAGCTGAAGAAACCTGCTCCTGCAAATTTATTCAGCTGAGTTCATCGGACCTAAACCTGACCTAAACCTATGCTGAGCAGGAGAAAGCAATTTAGACTGCCAAATTTAAAAATCTGAACGTTATGGTATATTTTATCAAAGGCCTTTGCCAAATCAATGGCAACAGTCGTAAGACCCATGCTGAGCAGGTGAGAGCAATTTCCAAGATTGAAGGGATTCACAAAAATGCGTGTAAGGTCTAAACACATTACTCTCATCGAGAGAACTTACCGAAAGCCGTTGCAATCTTACGTTGCGTAGTCAATTGCAAACTGCTGCGTTTCGACAAGAAATCGAATGCGGGACCAACGGCTAACATAGACGCAAACATACCAAATCCAGGCATGGAACTCCAGATTCCGTTCTGTGAAGCGAAAAATGCAAAAACAAAGAAAAAATAAAAACAGAATCGAGAAAACGGAAGAACTATTCAGTGAGCAGGTGTAAGCTCACATGTGAGACTGCCAAATTGTTTCTGCCCAATACTGCAGTAACAATAACGACTCCCTTAGGATTATACAAGTCTTTATTGTTTCTGTGTCTATACAAATACATTCATTCAGTCATGTGGTTGTGAGAACTTCGGTGGCATACTCCGGACCTTATAGACAGATATTTAGACATAGATTCACAACAAGCAATCAGCGGACAACATCCCACAAGTCCTCGAACACACGCGATATTTCAAGGTTCTATCGCGGTAGTCCGCCGTCACGTTTGTCCGGGACCTTATAGACAGATATTTAGACATAGATTCACAACAAGCAATCAGCGGACAACATCCCACAAGTCCTCGAACACACGCGATATTTCAAGGTTCTATCGCGGTAGTCCGCCGTCGCGTTTGTCCGACGTCATTTACGTAGAGCTATCAAAACCTGACCTAACCTGATTTTACAGTCGATGGCGGGCAATCGCGAGCAAATTTCTAAATTCCAAACAAACCGCATGAATTTCGACCAATCGGATGCGAGCAAAATCGTGACGACGCAATTATAAAAACAATTTCATGAATACACGTTTCCGAAGCGAATTCCGGCAGCAGCCTGTGTGGCCGAGTGGTCTAGACAGCCTGCTGCCGCTGCGGAGGTGCCCGTGGTGGTGGTGGTTCGAATCCCACCTGGAGTAAAAATTTTAGATTTTTGTTTTTCAAAAAAAAACACCGAAATGTTTTTGACACCAGTGGCAGTTGTTGACACCGGGAAGAGGAAATGTTGGGTTAGGTTAGGTTAGGTTAGGTTAGGTTGGGTTAGATTAGCTTTAGATCTCGTAAACGCGGTTTTAATTCGGGTTTGCACCTGATTGGTCGAAATTCATGCGATTTGTTTGGAATTTGGAAATTCGCCAATCGCGACGGCGGACAAACGCGACGGCGGACTAGCGAGACGACACCATTTCAAGACTTGTCATGACAAGGGCCATCTGATTTCAACAGGGCTTGGTGCAAATTCACGCCTCACACGAGTGTCATGATGTTTTGCGCGCATGTTGTCATTGATTCTAAATGGCGACTGAGTAATAGTGACCTCCGTGTTCGAAGACAATTGATAAGGAGTGCATAAATGGAAGCGGAAAAAGTATGCACGCTGTAGCATTATCGAATATTCGATCCTGTTAGCGTACACTTTCCGCTTTCTTGATCCAGTCATTTAGGTTTTGCAATGGTTTTGGAATGCAACAGTTTTTTTAATGTCTTCGCAACAGTTTTTTCGATGTGTTTGCAACAGAGTTTTGAGCAAAAGTTGCTTTTGCAATGTTCAACAGTTTTTGCAACATGTGACAGTCCTGATGCGACAGTTTTTTGCGATTATAATGCAATAGTTTTTTGAGTCGGTACTAACATAAGTCGACAAGACATATCACCAACCTGACTGGTACTAAGATGGAGAACATCTCGCATGTAGAGTGGCAGGCTAAGTACAATGGAATATAAGCATGCCATGCCGCAGAATTCAGCACACACTGCAGCCAGATATGGCCTCGAGGTGAAAACAGCTTTGTATGGAATTTGAACTTTCTGAAACGGTACAAGATATCAATAAAATGTTTCCGGTATCGGATTTTCATGGTGAAAACAGCTTTATGCGACATTTGAACTTTCTGTAACGCAACAAGATATCAATATAATTTTCCGTTGTCGGATTGGCATGGTGAAAACAGCTTTGTGCTGTATTTGAACTTTCTGTAACGGAATAAGATATCAACATAATTTTCCCGGATTCGGATTTGACAGTGAAAACAGCTCTGCGTGGGATTAGAACTTTCTGTAACGGAACAAGATATCAATATCATTTTTCCGGTGTCGGATTTGACAGTGAAACCAGCTTTGTCTGGGATTTGAACTTCCTGTAACGGCACAAGATATCAATATCATATTTCCTGTGTCGGATTTGCGTTGTGCACTGTTAAGGAAATGGATCAGGAAAGGCTGTTGATGAATACCAATGAGAGAGAGTCTCTTCAAAGAAAAATTTGGAGTCAGAGAAATTTGTCGACATAACCAACTTCCCTCAATATGTTACAATCAGAGAAATAGATTTGATAAGGGGTTCATAGAATTTGAAATTCAAATTAAAGAAATTCTCGTTCACAGATGACGAGAAGCACATAAAATAATTTCTATCTCTTGAAAAGGATTTGCAAAAACAAAAATATTATCCATCTGCAATGGACCTAAATAAATACGCGGGGCGCGTTTGATGAAAAGCCCCAATCTTTTTCGTTCGATTTGTCATTAGGGCTCAAGTGTACGTAAAACACATCAATGTAAAAAGTACTATCAGATCCCTACAAGTGTAAAGCACCTCAAGGTTTAACAGTGGCATGTGTCACCCCCATTGTAAAGCGCCTCAAGGGTTAACATTGGCATAAGACAATTATAGTGTAAAACACCTCAAGGTATAAAAGTTGCATCGTTGCATCCAGTGTAAAGCACCTCAAGATTTTAAGGCGGTCTGAAGCACCACCAGTGTAAAGCACCTCAACGTGGTCATCAGTGAGCTCCAGTGTAAAACATCTCAACGTGAAACGGTTCCATTAGTTGCCTTCAGTGTAAAGCAACCTCAAGGGGCAACAAGGCATCAGAGAGCTCCAGTGTAAAACACCTGAATGTTAAAAGTTGTATCAGGCACATGTATTGCAAATAACCTCAAGGTAAACTAGTTACATGCGGCACATCCGGTGTAAAGCGCCTTGCTTGTGAGCATTTTTACCGCGCCCATCGGTGTATTTGAACCAATATGTAGTGTATCAAAGGAAATTGAAATAGGCTTGAAAAAGGACGTGATTTTCTCTAGACGCATCCAGAGAAGAGCTCATCTGCGCAAATTCCTTCGAAAAGATCCCTCAAACTTTGCCGAGGAGAGTTAATCCATATTTCCAATTCGTACTATTTCCCATCTGCACACCAAAACATTTTCATTTGTTTTGGCCAGAGTCCATTAGAGTGTCTTAAGAGATCTGCAAGGCCGCAGGTGTCATTTGAATACATCTGTTAGGTCCACGGTGGCTTACAAAGCAAATTCTTACAAAAACTAACCTTTCTCTTACCAGCACTGCTTTTCGGTAGACATTTCAACATGTATTGCTTTTCCTCCTTCGATATTCTTGGATGTTGATTAAACGAGTCGTGGATCAGAAAATAGGCAATGACTGTCCAGGTAGCACAAATACATCCTGCAAGACAGTTGGCCAATAATTAATTCTTAATAGTACATCGTTGTGCTGGAAGCTTTTGATAGCACATTCAAAAAGTTATTCTAAAATTATTTCGTGGGTGACGGTCGTTACAGTGGGAAGCTCCATGCAGAACACAGCTGATTGACGTGTCTGAAACGGCTCCGTCTGTCTTTGGATTTGTAAACAATCAAAATGGCGGAAAAAGAGCCAAGGATTGCATTGGTAGACGCTCGATTCAATGAGAAGGGGCATGCAAAAGACATTGCTGATTGACGGCATCAGATTTACATTACACTTCTTTTTCTTGACTCTCTTTTAATTCTCTTTCCTGTCCTTACCTGCTTTTTCCAAAGAGACCCTTTCGATTCAAGACTGGCACTACGCGGAACTCTCTTGATCCGCGCCGATTTGCAATCCAGTTCAGGTGTTGTGGTGCGGCTGCAGGGTGTTCCTGAACCTGCGCAAATGACGATTTCCAATGTCCATCGGGCGAATTTACTTTCCCTGCTTTGTCATTCCGATCACGTCGCGAAGGTGATTCATGTGTTCTTTGAAGGTCATCTGAAATCGCTGATACCGCTCTGTGTGCATTGCTTGCGGACTGCTGGAATATTGCTTGGTTAGTTGAGACTCTAACGAAGAGGGTGTAGAGATGGTTCTCCTGATGGGAGAAAATCACCGGAGTACAGCCGAGGTAAAGCCAGGTGTTTTTCACATGCCACCCCGCCACCAGCCTGCGGTTCCTTCAATTTCAGACCTTATGCAAAAGTTTCGGTGAACATTCTCTGTTAGGATGTCTCGTCGGAAAAACGGCTACAGATGAGGCCACGTCTGCTGCCGTTTTCGCTGCCTTTCATGTGGACCCGTATCAAAGTGCCAGCAGAGTGGATCAAGAGGCCGGAATAAGCAAGTCCAGCGTTCTTCGCATTCTCTATGAAAACAAATACCGTCCTAAACGGTCATTCGTTCGATCTGAACGACCCTGTTCACAGCGTTTGTTTACCGCACTGCAAAAAACACAACTCAGGTCAAACGAGTTCACGCGTTGTGTTGGTCTTGAAGCTTTGTGTATTATTCTGCAGTCACGGTTTAGATATGCAAGTAACGATCCATACAATAGTTTTATACCTGATGAATAGAAAATTGTTGGCCACCTGAATCTGCAGAGGTATGATGAGAACGAATGGTTGATTGCAGCACCGAGGGGATAGCCGGCCATCACTATAGTGACCATGCGAGATCGTTCTCCAGGCAATGACCATTGACCCAATAAACCATAAATGGACGGAATGAAAATACCCTGAAAAAAAGCAAACAATATAACTGAAACGTCTCTACCTTTATTATGCAGCACGTCTCTGAAGACTATTGAAGAACTTTTGCACGGTGAACTTTAGCACGGTTTTGGACAGATAATGGAATATTTTACGCAGATAATTTGGGGTTGCCTTAAAGTTCCGGTTCTATAGGAGAATGTATTCTTGGGATGTAGAACAATTATAAATGGTAAATCCCATCCCACGTCCGCCGTTAGGGGCTAGCAGGCTTCCGACTAAATATCATTGGGCATTTGTGTGATCTTTTCAATGCATTTTTCTGCACGGGGCCACACACAGCCTCGTCCGCAGAGGGCCACACTGTGAGGCCAGCATCGCAGGTTGTCCTCATTTTTGCGGAAAAACAATTGAGTCATATCGCAAACTCACGAATTCAAGGCAAATTCAATTCACTTCCAAGCGTCTGAAAATCGAAGACAGAAAACATCCGCCTGATGAAATGAAAAAAAAAAAAAACAACAGGATATCCGTTAAAGTGCAGTATGCTCCTGCAGTTCGAGTCTTATAGATACGTTTTTTCCTGCCTTTTACATCCGTTACGATTTCACGGTATGGGGTACTCAATGAGAATTTTACGGCGTCAAGGACAGGGAGAGTCCACCTGCGAGACTGCCTCTCTGCACCGTGTTTGGCTCTTACATCAAACATTATTGCAGCCAACATTCTCCGGATTTTGAACAAAAGTTTAGAGCATTTTTACCAGGACAGAAAATGTGTTGAAAATGCACATATCAGAATGAAATATATCAAATAACCGAGGAAGACCATTACAACGATTGATTAATAAAATAAATGTAAAGCGAACAATTACCTCAGAAACTTGCAAGGTCCTTGCAGTGGACAATGAATAAAATAAAGGTAAGGCGAAATAGTTGACATAGAACCGAGCAGGATCATTGCTTCGGACAATGAAAAAATAAAGGAATAGCGAAATATCATAGAACAGAGAAAGAGCGCACAATGAATGAAGTCTCGGTAAAGAGAAATACTGAGCTATTCTGAATACCCGGGCCATAGGAGATTTTTCGGACTTTTCAAGGCAATGTAATTCCCATTTCGCATACGCCGCAAAACACATTACATGAAGGAATGCATTTGCGCTTAAGATGTGCAATAACCTTGCCCCGAGCTTCAAAGGTCTCACCAAATTCGACGATGGCCCGAGTTTCTGAATGATTCTATCACAGGAACGAGCAATATTCTTGCAGCGGACAACGAATAAAAAAAGGAAAGTACAAAATGACCACAGAACTAAGCAGGATCATTGCACCGGTCTATGAATAAAATAAAGGTAAAGCGGAATATATCACAGAACCGAGAAAGATCCTTGTGGCTGACAAAGGCAATGCGAAACATTATCACAGAATCGAGCCAAATCCTTGCAGCGGAAAATGAATAAAATAAAGCTATGGTGAAATAGATCACAGAACCGAGCAGGATCATTGCAACGGACAATGAATGAAATAAAGGTAAAGCGAAAACATACCACAGAACCTAGAAAGATCGTTGCAGCGGACAATGAGTAAAGTAAAGGTAACGCGAAATTGATGAAAGTGCCGAGCAAGGATCATTGCAACGCACAATGATTAAAATAAAGGAACAGCAAAATACATCACAGAAACGAGAATGATCCTTGCAGCGGATAATGAATAAAATACAGATAAAGCGAAATGTATCACGGAACCGAGCAGGATCATTGCAACGCACAATGATCAGAATCAGAATCAGAATCAGATTAACAGTGGACAATGGTCACGCCCCGCTCCCACCTCACGCTTTTTAACACGCAAAGGATGTGTCATGCTCTTCGCCCTTGATGAATGCCGCAACGACGAGGTGGAGGGGAGCGTTGCCCCCAGGCGGCCGACAACAGCAACAGCAGTGCAGTCCAGTCGGCAGCACGCCCCGTTCCTCTGCGTCTGAAATGCTGCATGCATGTTTGAAGCTGCCACCTACCTTCGTCTCCAAAG
>JASGXE010005003.1:0-25390 GCA_030068105.1 Sinentomon sp. SZTP_YWyxl | reverse complement strand
TGCCCCAGCCAACCTTGCCAGCCTGCCCCGTCCAACCGCCCAAGTACTGCCATTCAACCATCACCAACCATAAACTTCCAAAATAAACATGTCCCTACCCCATGACACCTACAACATGGGTAACATGCTAACCTGCAAACCCCGACCAACCATCACCAACCATGACAACCCTTGATCAACCATGAGCAACCACGCCAAACCTTGACCAACCATGATGACCAACCGTATGACCAACTGTGACCAACCATGATTAACCATCACCAACCACGACCAACCATCACGAACCATGACCAACCATGGTCAACCATGACCAAGCATGACCAACCATTACTAACCATGACCAACCTTGACCAACCATGAACAACCATGACTATCCATGGCTAACCATGACTATTCATGATCGACCATGACCAACCATGAACGACCATGCCAAACCTTGACCATAACAAACCTCGACCAACCATGACCAACCATGATCAACCATGACCAACGATCACCAAGCGTAACCAACCTACCAATCATCATCAGCCACCACCAACCGTGGCAAGCCATCACCAACCATGACCAACCATTACCAACCGTGCGACCACCGCCTGGAAGAGTGTTTCCTCCCTTCATTTTTGAAGCTGTTATTTTTAGTTAATTGCTATTGTTCCGATGCACAACAAAAAAAAACTGCTCATCTTGGCTATTTGCGCACAAAATAGAAAACTGTCACCACTCATGTTATTTATAGCGTTCCTTCAGCCTTCACAATTTGTTTCCTGAAAACGACCAAGCGAAAATCGCAGGACCCAGGCGCATTCACCGAAGCACGTGTAAAGAAAACTTACACTGCTGTAGCTATCATTCTCCGAGCAACACTTTCTGCGGTCTTTGTAAGCGCTTTTATTTCAAAAAATTCAGCGGGAAATTCAGCGGGAGGTGGCTATTATGCGGAAATTCTCATTAAAATGAAAAGGTGAGAAATAAAAATAGTTCGCAACATCGACCGGTGCCGACAGCTGCGAAGTGAGGCGCCAAATGCGCTCCTTGCAGGCGGTATAAAAAGATGAAAAATCGCTTCCGTTCAAGCCGCAGAAAGAACATTCTAAATGGAGTTGACCTGGAAACGAGCGGATAGGCGATACAAAACATTTCTCGCCTGAAAAGTTTTTCTTGTTTGCGGGAGCGGTACCGAAAATGCAGGGTCGGCCACAAAAGATTTTTCATGTTTGTTGAACGGGTTCCGAAAATCAAAATGTTAACCTGTCGGAACGTTTTTCATGTTAGTTGAAGGTGTTCCGAAAATGCAGGGTGAGGCCACAAATGTTAACCCGGGAAGGTTTTTGTTTGTTGACGGGGTGTCGAAAATGCAAGGTAGGGAACAAAATGTTAACTTTGGAAGGCTTTTAATGTTTGTTGGAGGGGTTCAGAAAATGCAGTATCTTCGGGACCGGTGACTGGGGCAGAACGAACTGAGGCAGAAGTGGACTGAGGCAGAATTTTTGCATTTTTGGAAGCTGATTTTTTTAATTTCTGCGGGTTATGTTAGGTCAGGTTAGGTTAAGTTAAGTTAGGACAGAAGCTACCACATTCATGCAAACTCCCGCCAAAACTCCTTCCTTTGTCGAATTCTACCTCAGTCCATTTCTGCCTCAGTCCGTTCTATCCCAGTTACCCGATCCGTATCTTCTCTCGGGGCCTCACCGTGTATGCTTCCACCATCACACTCAAACTTATATTTTCATGTGTCCTTAAGGAGGTTCAGAAAGGCCGAAAACCAATATCTCTGCACAGCCTCACCTTATGTTTTGCATATAGCTTCTCGGGTTCACTGCGGAATGAATCAAGTTGTTTCGCTGCGAACCTGTTTTCCGATATTTTGCGCTCATCGTAAAATGCCAGCAAACTTTATGATTATTGCACTAACTGACTTGGATTGACTAGCCCACACTTCCACCATTTCACCATTGACTTGACAATCTGTACTTGCCTGTTTTGACAAAAAGAAGCCGCGAAGGAAACCGAAGCACATTCATGACAGGTGCGTCGTGCAGCCAAAAAGTTCTTGCCGTTTCCATTCCGCAGGCGTATAAGACATTTGTTCTGTGGGGTTTCTGGCCCAGTTGGGTGGCTTCGGCACCCCTTCTCTTCAATTTGCGATCGCCGACGATATTGTCCCATACAGAAATATTGCAACCCCTGGAGATGCTGCCCTTTTGCAGTCGGACCTCAACCGTGTGTTTTTGTGGTGTGAAGCCTGGGGAATGCAAATTAATGCGGCAAAAACTAAGGCCATATCATTCACAAAACGCCTCATTGAGCCAGCCGGAAATGTCGTTTACGAGATAAATGGGAAGAGATTGAAAACGTTAAGTTATTTAAATATTTAGGCGTTCTAATCTCCCGCGATCTTACCTGGAACGAGCACATCAATTTCACCTGCAATAAGTCTTTAAAAACCCTCCGATTTGTCCTGAGAAACATGCGCTATTCCTCTAAGGAAGCGAAGCTGAGAACTTATTTGTCCACTGTAGTGCCATTATTAGAGTATGCTAGCGAGGTCTGGGACCCTACATCTCAAGAAAGCATTTCAAAGTTGGAAATTGTGCATAGAAGGGCTGCAATAATAATTACTGGTTCTTTTGGCCGGCATATCAGCGTCTCAGAACTCTAAAATGACCTTGGCCTCACTATTCTTGCAAGCAGACGACGTGACACACAGATTTATCCGCTCCTTAAAATTTTGCATGCCAGCAAAGTACGTTGTTAAGCCTATCCAACGCCGAACTGACAAAGGTCTGGCCTTCAATGTTCCTTTTTGCAAAACAAACCGGTACCTTCATTCATTTTCCAGAGAACAATTGGAGATTGGAACTCCTTGCCAGCAGCATCACCTCTTATTTCCCGTGGCCTAGATTGACAGGCAGTCACATCACAAAACAATCCGTAGATGTTTTTTTTCTCCTTCCTCACTTGATATACATTGCCTTGTCCTTACCATATTGACCATTTTAATATTGACTGTCGTCCTCCTTCCACTTCATTTGAGGCAGTATTGAATGTAATAAATAAACAAATAATAAATAAATAAAATAAATAAGTCGAACCCTTCTCTCCGCCGTTGAGGGTCGAAACAGTTATGAAAATAAATCGCTGCAGAAAAAAGAAGGTGCACAATGATCGATCGCCCCTCGCAGATTCATTTTTTCGTCAGTTACATTTTTGATTGCACTAAGGTTCGGCAGCTTTCAGCAACCCAAAGCTTGCGAATCTTCAGAAGCAAACGCTGTCACGTGGTCGAATCCTTCGCGTTGCACCTCGCACGCTTCAGATTTCGAACTACCCATAGGATTAGAGGGCGTTGATA
Source organism: Sinentomon sp. SZTP_YWyxl (assembly GCA_030068105.1). NCBI lineage: Eukaryota > Metazoa > Arthropoda > Protura > Sinentomata > Sinentomidae > Sinentomon > Sinentomon sp. SZTP_YWyxl. The sequence continues at coordinate 22,038 of JASGXE010005003.1, read as the reverse complement.
CACTATAGCAGAGGTCTTTTCACGGAAATGGGACGCTTTGAACTCGAACACCGGAACAAGACTAAACGGAAAGAGAAGAGCAGAGAAAAGGTATGACGGCGTCCGGGCATGGCAGATGAGAGCTGCTGCTTTTGTCGGTTAGTGGAACAGGTTACGTACTATACATAAAGCTTAAACCCATATATCCAGTAGTGGCGATGTGATTCATATCCATTGGCAGACAGAAAGGGAAAAAGATTAGGAAGAGTAAAAAGCAGTCCAACGCAGGCTGTGTAGACTTAGAACGTTGTGAACATTCAGCTTCTTCCGACAGGCGAGTGTGGGGTTTTCTTGCATTTGTGGGATGGGAAGACTCTGAAGGAAAAAACTCGCACACACACCTTCGATAAAGGAGTATCTGCAAATATTTCTGGGCCATTTTTCGGAATCTGCTTTTGTGAGTTCTCTAAACAAAAATGAGACAAAATTTACCTGCTGGAGCTGCAATAAACTGCCTGTTCCTGACCTCATTTTCGCAAGGAAGCTTATTTGCAGTGTTGGTTGGTTTTCGTAGATACGAGATAAGCATGAATTAAGGCGCCCGTTTTTTTTAGTCCCAAAAAGTGCACCTTTAACAGGTTTTGGTGCCATTTCTCCTAAAAACAGGTGGACGGATCACAAAAACATTATGGTTCGGTATCAGGAACTTTTCCGCATTTCATTAGCGCTTTTAATTAGCGCATTTCATTAGCCCATTTCCATTTCAATAGCGGTGTGGCGTGGTTAATTTGAAGAATTGTAATTAACTGCATCTTACTGTGTTATGTGAATAAAATGGTAACTATTTTTGTTTTTCCGCTCACACCAAAACTGCTAGCTTGCGTCTCCGAAAGTTCATGTCTATTTCTTTTCTCTGGCCTGGATGCATGGGACGACTTCGCCCCTCCACACACATGGTTTCTCGGTAAGGTTTGTAGGGTGGTGTGGGTCAATTTCGGTTCGTTCGATAGGTTAGATTCGATGAGCCGTTTTTCCCCAACTATGGCCAAATCTGTATATGCGCGATTAGTCTGGATTGATGGAAAAGTTGCCCTCTGTCTTAGACCTATGCACCTATCGCGATCAAATAACGAATGGCCCTGCGTCCACTCAGGTGGCAAATTTGGGAAAAGGGCTTCATTATGACAAGCCGAATATGACCGAATATGACCGAATATGACGAATATGATCCAACAAAAGCCACGTGCAAAACTGGGCCCAAATCGATGGAGGTGATCGCCTGGAATCGTCCACCGAAAAACTGGCTCCTCATTCCGCCGGCTCAAACTTTTTTCTGACCTTGTTTTCCATGAATGCCCTGTTCCGCTTCCTTTCTGCTATTGCCAAAAGTCTGTTCAACGCCGTTCCGACCACGGGTTTTTGTTTTTCATATCCAACACCCAGGCACAATTTTCTTCTGAATTTATTTTTTCCAAAAACAATAAGAGAATGGAATTCCTTGACGCTCCATCTCGGTTTTCCCAAAGCACTGAGGCACTTCCTCAAAAAAGAGACATTTTGGATTTCTCTCCACCCATTTAAATTCCGTGCATCACTGAAACTGGAGCGATTTCTCATGCTTTTCACGCATTATTTAACTGTTGCCATTTGTTTTTACATGGAGACCTTTTGTTTTGCTTTGTTTTAGCTCTATTTGACGATGTTTTTTTAAACGGATGTTTTGGTACTCTGGAGCGGTGTGCTCCCTGTCCCCAAAATTCTTTGGGGCAGTATTGTGTGTAAAATTAAAAATTAAAATTAAATTAAATTAATTAAATCAGGACATTCTGAAAGGTCACTTGTCCTTTCAGAATCAGCGCACTTGTTCCTTTTGCTACAACAATCGAATACGAATGTCAGGCGACAAAGTTTGGTCATGCTCCCTATTTAACAAATTTGGGTCCCAGGTCCCCAAAATCAGCCCGTTTTTGGGTACCTGTGGGGATTGATTTAACTGTCAATCATACCTACCATTTTCAGAGTGTGTTCAACGAGGTAGACGAAAGAAGAAAGGTTAAATTGCAAAAATTACTGCGAATACCAATTCCGGTCTATGGGTGCTCTCGAAATTCGACAAAAAAGCCTTTTTTGGTGCCTGTTGGGTTAAATTAATTCATCGTACTTGCTGGCTGAAGAGATGAGAATGCACACCATAAAATGTCCACGCGGCGTCTGATACGTATTGAGACAATTGCTTAATCAAAGAGTTGCTTTTAGTCTGCGCAGGTTCGTCCTTAAGTCAAAATTTTCTATAAGAGTTTGTTCCATGCCTCAGATGGCACAAGAAAAAAGAACTGACGAAGGCTTTAAATCTTATCAGAGGATAGTCCCACATAAAACTATGCTTATATAATATCGTCTTCTCATAGTGTAGACTGAAAACATCGGGCATGCCGACACAACAATGACCTTTAATTACATTTTTAAAGAAGGAAATACTTCTGATCTTTCCCCGAGCAGGTAAGAATGGTAGCACGTTTTTGAACCATTTTCAGTGTCTCTATCTTTGATTGGAGTTTAGGGTTCCACTCAAAAGAGGCATATTCAAGAACTGGTAAAACTGACGCTTCGGATACACATCTTCAGAAGAGCTCTTTAAATTCCTCTATCTAACCCCCAAAGATCTAAAAATCTAACCCCCAAAGATATCTTAGCTTTTGTGATAACATTATTCACATTGTCTGCCTAGATCCAATCATGGGATACTCGCAGGTAAAGTTGAAGGATTGGATTTCGCGGATTTCTGTTGAATTTATCTCGTTTATTGCTGAGCCAATTTTTTTTGATTGGTTACTTTGCCACGAGAAAATTTGCCTGTGCCGTATACATTTTTAGGCATTTCTCGTATAGCCATTCCCGATTTTTGCACCAATCAGCGGTGGCAGCAAGATCATTCTTTGTGGATTGATATCATCTTCACTTTTGAAGCCCACCATAGATCACAGTGTCATCGACATATATGCAGCCCCTGACATATTGTATAGACACGTTGCGAGGTTATTCATGACGACAAGTAAAAGCAGTGAACCCAGAAGGCTCTCCTGAGGATCAACAGTGTTATGCGCAGACATAGTCAATGGTATGATAGCATTGGTAACTTTTTTCTGGACATTCGATTTTCAAGGAACGAACTACATCGTTTCTTCTTCATACCGCTGAAAATAGGTAAATAGGTGTAATTTTACACTTTTTTGTCCACCCAGTAGCACCTTTGGGCATGTTCACACCCCAAATGTGTTACTGCGGGTGGACAAAAAGTGTGAAAGTACACCCTTTTATTTTCAGTACACGGATACAAGCATCGTTGGAGCATCAGACTTTCCAAACATAATCAAAAGAGGGAGTGTTGTACTAAATCAAAGGCCTTTTTAAGGTCAATTCAAATGGTATTTTATTTCCAGAAATACGTTCACAAACCCAAAAACGAGAGCGCCTGGCCAAAAATGAGAGCTCCTGGCGAAATCCATGCAGATTAGGCATAAGGAAACTTTTTCCTTCAAGGCAGTCACACGGAATATGAAAAAAAACTTTATCGAAAAGCTTTTTGGACAAACCGACACGGTTGTAATCGGGCGGTAATTTCGAGGATTCCATAGTGGTGCTTTTTTGATAATGGGTACCTACTCGTTCTAGAAAGTAGATTTGTCGGACAAAAATTTTAGAAAAGCAACAGAAAAAAAATATCAATTTCCTCAAGCAATCAAAGAATATCAGAACCTTACCCTTGCGAAACCCGAAAAAAGCCCATTACGAGTGTGCTTTACCAATTCGGTTTCGGAACTCTTGGGTTCAGCTTCACCAATGTGTGGTATAGTCATTCCGACATTTGCTGAATAAATTACATTTGTGACATTTATGACAGTTGTATTCGTATTGTGTACATGACATTTGTTATAAATGGAAGGAAATTGCCAATTATGTGTCATGAGCCTTTCTCGCATCATTTACGCGTTACGTTCTGCTTCCAAAATTTGCCAAATGGGAGATAAAATAGCTCCGACGAAAGGCAAAAGCAATTTTGCACTCTCTGCGATCAAACTTAACAAGGCGATTAAAGATTATTTGGAGAAATTGAACACCCGATCGAGACCAAATTTCACCGCAGCATACGAACGTATATGCCATGAAAAGCACTTGACCTACCTCCACTTGATGATACATGACGGTACCTCTGTAGTCATGAATGCGAACTTTGCTCCATCCAACGACTAATCTACTGTAAGTTGGTCGGTTTCCAGCCACAGTGGAATGATAGAGTTCTTTCAGCGACAACTGTTCCAAGGAGTCCACAGAAGAGTAGCGGCAACGGTTCCCCGGAGGCCGCAGTGGAGTAACGGTTCCACACACGCTACATGGAGCAATTGCGCCCTTTGAGCGGCAATGGTTCCACAGAGACCACATGCATGTGAGTGATAGCGCCTTTTCATGTGATAACGGTTCCACAGAGGTTGCAGAGGTGTAACAGTGCCTTTTGAGCGGTAACCGTTGAACAGAAGCCATTAGGGGATAATAGAGCTCTCTTTAGCGGCAATGGTCACGAGCCACATGCATGTGACATACGTCTTCGGAATTTGTTCCAGGTTTTTGTCGATTACGCCTTCGAACTAACAAAGCCATGGATATCCCTTTCGGAGTCATTGACTTTATCGAACGGGCTTCATGCCGGTCTGCAATTTGTTATCCGGGAGCTGGCGAACACTATCACTGCAGTTCAAGCTCTTTGGGACAGTCAACGCTGGTTCTGAACCTGTTCAGACCTAAGGCAATTGTCTCCCTTCTGCGTAAGATTTTTGCAAACGGACTTAGATATTATCATGCGCACTGGAACTTCCTGTGGGCTGCCCTTAAGATCACGGTTGAAGTGGGATTTATATCACATGCATTTCTGATGTTGATATCGCCATGGATCATATACTCGTTCACCAAGTTCACCAACAACCTTCATGGCTCTACCGCCCTTGGTTCAAACCAAGGAAAAACGGCTCCATTTGGGTTACTCGATCGCACACATGTAGATTGGACTTATGCTTCAATTATATTGATTCCGAGCTCTTTATTGCGATATCTGGAGGTTTTTGAAGCGTCTTGGAATACAGAATCCTTTTTAGAAGTCTTATTCGATACGATCACATTGGGCTTTGTAACTGACCTGCCATATCTCTGTTGGTTTTTGCACAGCCTGGCACTGAAGTTAGTTTTCGATAGCCTGCGGAATCTCGCCGAAAAGTACAAGGCTCCTGCAGAGAACTTAAGACATGAGAAAATCGACAGACCTGCAAGGCTTGATCAACTACTCATTGAAGTCAGTGATATCTATGGGACACTCCAGGAATTTGTGATGGAGCAGAAAACTGTCATGACATTGGCCGACGTCACCATTGTTACGAGGTCACTTGTGTCTTCTCTTCAAGTCCTTAACGTGGTCATAACGGTTGTGTTTGAACGAGCACGGGCAGGTTTTCCTTTCCTAGCCGCTTTCTGGATCATACCCGTCTATATCTTTTGCGACTGCGGAGAGACCTTTCATGGGAAAGTAAGAATTGAAATAAAAAATTCGTGTAGGTTTATCGTGTATATCGTGGACATCGTGTATATCGTGTACATCCTGTATATCTTGTTTATCGTTTACATCGTGCAGACATGTATATCGTGTATATCATGCATATCGTGTATCATATGTCATAGATATCATGGATATGTGTATCATATCAAGTATATCCACCTCATATTATTTTGCGTCGAATCATGCATTCAACATGTCGAATTCTTTGAAACACGTGTGGCAGGTGCGGCAAAAATTATTACTCGCATATTCTGTGATACTTGAAAATATTGATGCGGAAGATTGAAAAGATGCGGAATTTTTTTCGAAATGACAGAAATGTATTTTGATGAGTAAAAGATGGCCTTTCATGGAAGAAAGAAACCCTTCGGCAAGGAGGCATTGTCCGATTTAATGTATACAGGGTGAGTCACCTCGAATGTTTTTTTTCGATCGCATTTTCTGCGAAAACGGCTCCTCCTGCAATTGTGGTGTCATGGAGGTTTTGGAACCTGGTTCCATTGCGGTTTGATTGCGGATCCATTGGGCTCTTCCTAATTGCCACCCCTATGCCATTTTTGGAGAAGGGTAGTTATGCCTGTTTTCTATGCAGCGCATTTTCTCCGGATCTGTGCTTTGGAGGTCTATGGTTTAAATTACAAAGTTGTTTATTTCCTTGTCCTGACGGCACCAGAAGTGGTCCGAATCAAACCCACCCCTTGGTTACCGTTTTAGGGGTGGTTTTCTGCCGGGAGGGGTGGAAAGGTCGGAGACGTGTTTTTTCTGCGGCAATGCGTTCTCCATATCTCATGTGATGGGGTCTGAGCCCTCCGTCTCCCTGCGATTCGGTGAAGGCACATTTGGGGGTGTCTGAAGGGGTGCAAGGGGTAGTTTGCGATATCTTGGAAACAATGTGTCGCAGGTTCATTGCGTCAGACACGGTTCCGGTCAATTTCACCCCTTGTGTTTCAATCTGGAGGTAGTTTTCCACCAGCGTGAATGTTTGGCACGTATACCTATACTTGTACCTATACTTGTTTTTAGGGGGTTGAAAATAATTTTTGCGGCCGCCTGTATGGGTTCACGCCTCATAGGAGGTAAAACACAACTTTTGAGGTGGCGAAACGGCTTCACAGCCTCTCCCCTTCAACAACAAGGAGGGGTGGATTTCGATTGCGAGGGTGGATCCCGGATTTTGATTTTTTGGGTCGAGTGTCATTCTAGTCCTCATCAGCCGCCTCAGCCGCCTCATCCGCCTCAGCCGCCTCAGCCTCCTCAGCCTCCTCATCCTCCTCATCCGCCTCAGCCTCCTCATCCGCCTCAGCCTCCTCATCCGCCTCGATCGCCTCAGCCTCCTCGTCCGCCTCATCCGCCTCGCGCGGCATGGTCCTGCAAATCGGATGAGGCGGCTGAGGCGGCTGAGGCGACTGAGGCGGCTGAGGCGGAGGAGGCGGCTGAGGGGGGATGAGGCGGTAGACAGGTCTTTGAAACTGTTACCCAATTACCTATGTATAGGTGACGGATTGTACTCGTATTTGTTTTGTTTTCTTCTGTGTGCCTAGAGGGCGCCACGAAGTTGACATTATTGGGTGCATAGGCCTATCTCATTCTTTAATAACAGAAATAGTGCGTCGTGCACAATTTTGTCGCCAAGTCCCCATTTCCATGTTGCGACCCCCAAAAGTCCCCGAAATGGGTAAGTCTAAGGTTAGCGTATCGGAGGTATACAATTTCGTCGTGGAACAGCCAACCCATCAGGACACGTTCTCCAGAGCCATCTATAAGCTCCGACCTCCCAATTCCACGCTGTGGTAATCTCCTAAACACACCTCCCCCGCACCCAAAAGCCATGTGTCGCCATTCTATCCGCATTACGCATATACGAAGGAAGGGTTTTCGTTTGACGTAACAATCCGTTATTTTCGCTGTCGCGTTGCCATTTCTGCGCTGAAAGTTGCTATTTTTGTTGTCAGTCTCTGCAAAAATGCAGCCGACGATGTTTTCAATGGGCATATCTTTCTAATAATTGATCAAGAAGGTGCAAACGAAAAGCGTCGAACATATGTCAGCGCATAATTCACCGACACGTGAAACAAAAAAGTTCCATAGGAGTTGTCATTCATTCACCTTGGCAAACACTTCCCGTGGTCGTTCTAAATGAATTCGTTAAAATAAAATGCAGCGGAGTGTGGCCATTAAGCGGAAATTCTCATTTTTAAGGTGCGAAATAAAAATAACTCGCAGCAGAGACCGCAAACACCATGCACCGATCGTTGAGAACAAAAGCGAAATCGGTCTCCACGCTGGCGGACAAAAAGATGAACAATCGCTGTTCAAGCGGCGATAATTTCAAATGAAGTTGACCAGGAAACGATCGGAAAGGCGATACAATGCAATTCTCGCCTTGGAAAGGTTTCATTTTATTGTTGTAGGGGTTCCCGAAAATACAGAATGCGCACAAAATGTCAACATTTTTAAACCATGTTCACAACAATACAAAAATTTCTTGCTTTTTTGAATCTCGACGAATAATCGTGCACCTGGATTTAAAGACGTCTGCCCGAGGGACCATCAATACCAACGCCACCACACAGAAGTTCTCAGCATTTGCCTGTATCCTTAAGAAGGCAATTAAAACCCAAAACTGATTTTCATACGCATTTTGCGTCCCTCTTGGATTCACCGCGGAAGAAATGAAGTAGCCGCAAACCTCGCTTGTCGATATTTTCCGCCTATCGTAAAATAATACTAACACAAAAGTTTACGATTATTGCACTAACAGGTTATATCCATTGGATTTCCTATTCCTAGACCGTCCTTCGACCCATTTTCCCTTTCACTGCATAATGTGCGCTTGCCTATTCATGGTAAAACTCCAAACAATAGTGCAATACAGTAAAAGAACAGTTGGAACCTTGCTACACAGGGTGAGTCACCTCGAATGTTGGCTTTTTTCGATCGCAATTTCCGCGCAAACGGAGATATCTCCATAACCACCCCTTGCACCCCTTCAGACACCCCAAATGTGGCTTCGCCGAATCGCAATCGCTTCACCGGTCTCAGGCCGATCATCCGAGACACAAAGAACGCATGCCAAAAACGCCCCTCCAACCTTCCTACCCCTTCCCGCAGAAAAACACCCCTAAAACGGAAGCCAAGGGATGGATTTCAATCGGATCACTTCTGGTGCCTTCAGATCAAGGAAATGAACAACTTTGTAATTTAAACCATTGACCTCCAAAGCACAGTTACGGAGATAATGTGCAGCATAGAAAACAACCCTAACTATATCCTTCCCAAAAAAAGGGTGTAGGGGTGTCAATTTGGGAGAAACCAATGGATCCAAACGAAGCGCAAGCGAATCAGGCTCCAAAACCTCCATTGAGCCACAATTGTACTCGTAGGTGCAGCCGTTTTCGCGGAAACTTCGATCGAAAAAAACCAACATTTGAGGTGACCCACCCTGAAATGAAAACTATAGAAACTCCTAGAAATATACCACGAAACCTCTATTGAAACAGTGATACACTGCTTGATGTCACTCTTCGAACGGAGGCGCTCATTATTTACTCGAGTGCCATTCATTATTCTAGCTAAGGCTGGAAAATTCATGACTTTCGTGCAACGTGTGAAGCTGGAGGATCAATGAAAATTTCATGACTTTCGTGCAACGTATGAAACTGGAGGATCCATGAAAAATTAATGACTTTAGTGCAACGTGTGAAAGTGGAGGATCCATGGAAAATTCATGACTTTCGTGCAACGTGTGAAACTGGAGGATCTATGGAAAATTCATGACTTTCGTGCAACGTATGTGAACTGGAGAATCCATGGAAAATTCATGACTTTCGTGCAACGTGTGAAACTGGAGAATCCATGGAAAATTCATGACTTTCGTGCAACGTGTGAAACTGGAGGATCAATGGAAAATTCATGACTTTTGTGCAACGTGTGTAAGTGGAGGATTTATGGAATCCAGATGGCTCCTGAGCTGGCCAGCTATTGCAATATACCTACGAGTATGTTGGAAATGTTGGTATGTCCCAAGCCTCGGCCGTAATAGGTGCACCGTGCAACGTTCAGAGCATAAATGATTTCCTGTTTCGAAAAGAGAACTGACTGCCGTCAGGCACCTGACCGATCAACATCATAACAGTTTCGTCAACAGTATACGATGCTCTCAGGAAACATTCCACAGCACAGACATCAGATTTTGCGGACTATGGAACTACGGGCATCCCATCGCCAGATATGTTGCGCAACCCAGAAGCAAAGTATGATTATACGATCTCAAATCTAAGCACACTCGGTCTTAAGTCACAGCGGAACTATACGCCAAAAGCTGTTAGGCTAAATTCACGAATCAACGGTTGAAGTATAAAAGTCAACTGCTGTATCAGAACAAAGAAATTTGCACACATTTCTCAGTCAAAACCATCCTGACCCATTCATGAAGCTGAAGAACTCGTATAGTAATGGTGATAAGTTTTTTTCCTCCTCAAATCACTTCACAGCAATAAATTTTCTGCCGAGACGCAGCCTGATAGGAGGTTTTCTTGCAGCATGCCACGAAAATAAGAATGCACCACATTTGTTCTTGCAGCATGTCTAAGCAACATGTGAATACAACTGTGTCAATGCGTTTCGCCAACAGAACCTACCTGCATCATTAGCATCGTTTGTAGAACGTGCACTTAGCAAATGCCTGACGAAAGCAGTCAAAGTTTCAGATAAGAACGAAAGGAAAAATTCAAGTTCGCCTTCAAAGGAAGCTTGATTTAGAAGACTGACAAAAGGGTCAAAGGTTTTACTCCCAGGATCCAAAAGTAATTACAGAACCATTCCAAGTCCGGAGTAAGGCCTTGAAACAAATCAACAGGCCGATCACGTAACCGCTTGTTCAGAAACGGAGAGCAGTACAGGCGTATCAGAAGTCACTGGACAATCAAATCAGAAAAAATGGACTACTGCTCTTCAGGGTAATATCTAGGTGGCTCAGATCCGCACCGTTAAGTCCATCATGATGACACGTACTGAACAGGATGACCAGGACTGTAATAAAGGCGAAATAAAAACGCTTTCAAGCATGCATTTAGCACAGGTTTATCCGATATCATGGCCGCCAAACACTCTGACACGCAGAAATTTATTTGCAGGAGTCAACTCGGTGTGCAGCAAACGCAGGAGACCTTTCGTCGACATTCGAAAATTGGTCTGCTTCGTTAACAGACGTGTGGATCAACTAATGTAAAGTTATTTCGCTAAAGTAAGTAGACCCTATGGCATGGAAAAGTGGGAGTATAACTTCTCAGCACATATCTGAAAGTCTGATCATAAGCAGTTGACAGCAAAATCGATCAAGGAGCATTTCTGGGGATTTGAACACATTTTTGACGAAACACTCCACTGTGAAATAGACTCCAAATATTGTTCCAAGGCAGCACAATCATCAGACGATTCACCTGCCTGCATGCGCACAAGAAAGTCGTTGGCAAAACACAGATTTTTGAATTCCTTCGAGCACATGATGGTTGACATAAATTCAAAACTGTGACGGACCAAGTATACTTCCTTGCGGAACACCTGAGTTCATATGGGCGTGGTTTTGAAAGATGGCTATCGATTCTCACAACTTGAGTTCGGCCAGCAAGGTCTACTGCCAACACAGTCTCAGGGTCGTGAAATCAAGACCATAAACATTAGCCTCTCAAGTGGTAAGGAGTGCGGCTCATATTCGTGACATCAAAGGCCTTGGAAAATTCCATCAATATGCACCATCAATAATTTTTTACCCCCGGTCTAAAGCGAGGGATATCTCTCGGCTAAAGGCAGTTAGCTAAGTTGCACAGGAAAAACCAGGACGAAATCCGTGCTGTGCACTGCTCAAGATACCGGAAGAGCCCAGAAACCCCCGAATGTGCTTAGCCAAATAAACTCCTGCACTTTGGAGGACGTATCCAGAAGACTTATCTGCCAGTTTGCTGAGTCATCCCGTTTCCCTTTCTTAAAAGAAAGTGCTGAGCTTTTCCAATCGGAAACAATGTCCCGCCATTCAAACAAGCTTGAAAATGTGAAAAATCAAATACAGAAATTTAGCAAAAAGATTGGGCAGCAACTTTAACAAATATGTTATGCTGACTGAAGGGAGATTTTCGGCAACCTTTGCCTTTATTTGCAAATTGTTTGCGAAGTCATGACCTCAGTTATAGGTAAATGGCCTCCCCGAGGAACAGTAAAACGATCCAACCGACAATTTTGGAGGGCCATCGCCATGACAAGTCCTCTTAATACCTTTGCAAACATCCGATTTAGAAGATCAGCTTTACCTCGAGTGTCATTTACAAATCGGTCAAGAAATGCTGTGGCTGGAGCTTGAACTGATTCCTTGCCTTCGTTTATGTGCCAGAATTTATCAACAGCAACACTGCCATCTTGCAGTTTCGGGAAAAAGACTCCAAAGCTGGATCATCTTGGAATATTGCTCCAGAGCAGATTAACACTCGAGAAGCTCAGATTGAGAGCACTTCCTGCTCTTGAACAAAAAGCGCAATCTGCGCTAGTCAACTGTCATTCCGCAAAAGGCAAACTTGCGCATGTCAATCACCATTCCCGGAGTTTGCCATGGACATTTCAGAGTTCCCGCCCCAATGGACGTACGAACTTGTCACAGACGCAAACTTCACTCTGTCATAGAACTTTGATCAATGCGTAATAACGCTGCCAACCTCAGCATTGACAGCTCCCGAAAGAAGGCCAGATGAGACTGCAAAAAACCAAGGAAAACCTGCAGATCTGCCCTTTTGCATAAACGACTTAACCTTCAAGCACTTCATCGTCAGCTTTATTCCTAAAACCGCATAAAAACAAGGGCGTGGTCTGATGCGCCTCCCGCGGCCTCGCAATCGGAAATGATTTCCTTTGGTCATGCAAGAACAACATCTAAGCTCATTCTTTTACAAAGGATTATTCAAGATTATTGGAAGAGGGCAGTTATAACCCCCAAACCTAAAAAGGGTGGAAATGCCAACGAACCCGAAGGTTATCGCCCCATTTTATTGACTTCAGCCTGTTCTAATCTCTTTGATAAAATTTTGTGCTCTCATATCCTGAGATTTCTTAACAGCAATGATTTTTCCACCCAAATCAATTCAGGTTCACGTCTGAGAGATCCTGTGAGGCGCAACTAGTTCTCTTTATAGACGAGGTAGCGAAATCTTTAGATCATGGGATTCTTGTACTCGTACATGCAGTTTTTCTTTATTTGACAAAAGCCTTTGATATATGGTATCCCATGTAAAGCTGATCGCAAAGCTCCGTGCTCTGGCGTTCCCACAAATATAGTTCATTGATGTGATTGCATCATTCCTTAATGGCAGATCGCAACAAGTATCGGCACAGGGAACACTATCTGACTTTTCAAGCATTCTTTGAGGCGTACCACAAGGCAGTATTTTAGGTCCACTTCTCTTCCTTATTTACATAAATGACATTATTAGAAATATCATGTCATCAGCTCGTCTATTTGCAGACGATATAGTAATTTACATGCATATCTTCTCCTCGACTGACATTGCTGTACTTCAATCCGACCTTGCAACTGTCGCTTCTTGGTGCGAGACATGGAGCATGAGTGTTAATGCGAAAAAATCTAAGGTTGTTCGTTTCGGTGCCCGTTGTCTTGAACCGAACTTTTCCTATAGCATTTCAAGTGAGTCTATGGAAGTAGTCCCTCTTTTTAAATACCTTGGCGTAACCCTGAGTCATGATCTTTCTTGGAGTCCTCACATTCTCTCTATAACCGCCAAATCTCTTTCATCTCATCGATATTCAAAAGTTGGCTTCTTCATGCGTAATCTGAAATTGGCATCAACTAATCAAAAGAGGCATGCGTATGTTGCACTTTTGTCTTACCAATTTTGGAATATGCCTGTGCGGCTTGGGATCCCTGAAAACGCTGGAATATCGATGCCCTTGAGAGCGTCCAGAGAAGAGCAACGAGAGCAATAACACAAAAATATGGGAAGCAGAACAGTGTGACTGCGCTTCTTTGAAACCGGTGCAAAGACGAACAGACAATGGTTTGAGCTTCGTTCTGCCTTTTTGTAAAAAGAATGCATTTTTAACTCTCTTTTTTTTTCCGAGGACAATCACTGACTGGAATGGACTTTCTGTTGGTTGTGCCTTGAAATCAAACTAATTGCCTCGCTTGTCTCGCACCCCGGCTGCAACGCTTATGGTTTAGAGGTCCTGCTGGTGGTTTTCTTTCTGTTGCTGCTGGTTTTTCTACCTGAAGATCCAATGGTTTTTTCATCATTATTTTATTGTCGAATGTTTTTATCTGTTTGACGATTTGACTACTTCCGTATAATTTTTGTCTTGTGTTTCTACAGTTGGCACTGTATCTGATCATTTGACCACTGCTTTTGAACAAAAATAATTGATAAAATTCGGTATCTTCAAGTGAGGGATTTTACATGTTTGGTGGAGACCGTACTCTTGCGAGGAAAGCTCAACCCAATCCAATCTAGGGATCTGCCATAATCAGGACTTGCTCGAGCGGCATTTTATCACTATCGATTTGTTGGTTTGCATCTATAAGCGTGTGCCTTTTTTCTACCTGTTCAATTAAGAAATTCTTACATTCAGCTTCTTCCATCTGCGATAGTTTTAAGGCCTCACGTGTTGCTTAAATGACAATCACGAGTTTGAAATTTGCGATATTTTGTGCTATGTATAAGTGTGCATGACATTTGCCTTAGATCATGGGAGGAAATTTCAGAACGTTCAAAACTCGATCCGCGCGTCATTTACGCGTTGAGTTTTCGAAAAAATAAATTTGTCATGCAAAATTAGACGTAAAAACAACTCTGAAAGAAGGCAAACCATTTGGTACTTTCTTCGAATGCACTTATAAGACCACTTCATTCTTGTACTGTAAAATCGGCACCGGATCGCTACCAAATGTTACTGCTACATGGGTCGAAAAAACATGTCGAAAAAATGTCGAAAAAACAGGTCGAAAAAAACATGTCGAAAAACAGGTCGAAAAAACACAGCACAAAGTGATTTCGTAAACTTCAAATAATGTGTTGCATCAAGATGGCTCATTTGACACTGATTGGTGCGATTATAGTTCATAAATTACCTCCATCTGACTATAATATTAAGTTCTTGCAGTGAATTCCTAGCCGCACTCAATGACGAGCATACAGTTTCAGAGAACGGTAACAGTTCCACAAAGGTGTCAGAGAAATTATAGTGTTCTTTGAACGGCAAAGGTTCCAAGATGGAAATTCTACGAACGTCAATGGAGGTTTTGTTGATTCCCCTTTCAACAAAAATGATCCTTTGGATTTACTTCATTGAAGGGCTGATACCGGTCAGCAATTTGTTTTCCGGAAGGTGGCGAACACTCCTACTGCAGTTCAGGCTCTTTGGAACGTCAACGCTGGTTTTGAACGCGTTCAGTCCAAAGGCCATTGTCTCCCTTCTGCGTAGTATTTTTTCAAATGGAATTAGATATCATCATGCATATTGGAACTTCTTGTGGGCTGTTTTCAAGATCACAATTGAAATGGGATTTATATCGCATGCACTTCTGATGTTGATATCGCCATGGATCACATACTCCTTCACCAAGTTCATCAACAGCCTTCGTGGTGGTACCGCCCTTGGTTCCAACCAAGGAAAAAGGGCTCCATATGGGTTGTTACTCAATGGTTTAGATTGGCCTTATGCGTCAACCATATTGATTCCGAGCACTTCATTTCGATATCTGGAGTTTTATAGAGCGGCTTTGAGCACTGAATCGTTCTTACAGATGATATTTTCCGATACAATCACATTCGGCTTTCAATTGGAACTTCCATATCTTTGTTGGTTTTTGCACAGCCTGGCCCTCAAATCAACTTTCGATAGAATGCTAAATCTCGTCCAAGACTACAGGGTTTCTGTGTCGAACTTAAGGCATGCGACGATTAACCGGGCTGCAAAGCTTGAGCACCTGCTCAAGGAAGTCAGCGACATTTATGGGACACTACAGGAATTTCTGACAGAGCAGAGAACTGTGATGATATTGGCAGACGTCACCATTGTGACGAGGTCATTTGTGGCTACTATTCAAGTTTTTAACACTGTCCTGATTTACGGAACACGGGCAGAATTTCCTTTTGTTGCCGCATTCTGGGTTGTTCCCGTCTATATCTTTTACGATTGCGTCGAGACTTTTCAGCGGAAAGTAAGCATCGGAATGTAATGTCACTGAGCTCAAATTAATGCTTTCTCGTTGTAACTGCTGAAATCCGTTATTATCTGTTTGAAAAATTTTACAGAACGATTTGTCCTGGTGGGCCATTGACCATAAAATTTTGTCAAAAAGTCACGAAACCGCAAGACTGGAAGAATTGTTTCACATTTCTGCTATTGGAAATCAAGTAAAGAAATGGGTGAATTGTCGTGCACGTTCACCAACCGATACCTCTTCCCATGCTATTGATACGAATATGCTGAATATCGGGAATTCGGGAAAGAAACAGAAGATAAGGAAATTTTGTTAATGTTCAAAAACTCTTACTTGTTGAAATATGAGTTATGCGCGATTACGGGAAAATGCGAACATGACTAATTTTGCAAAGAACATTCACATATTGGCAATACGAGCATGCTTATACCCGTGTGTTGGAAATATCGAAAATGCATGGCTTCTACGGATATAAAAATCCGTCTGAAGAATGCAATTTTTCAAAACGGAAAATAAAAATATGCAAATATCCTTACATGAAAATACGCAAATTAAATTTAATAAACTTATATCTACGCAGGTAAAGGAATTCAGACTCTCCGTGATTGACTTCCACATCAATGATTCTACAATGGAGATACAGGAAAAGGTGGGGTAAAAAACTTTTTTTTATTTGACAAATGATATTTATTAATGAAAGCAACATGTGTTGGTGTTTTTATGCCATTTTTGGGTGTGCGTTGCGTGCAATGGAAATCGACCGTTTCCATGTTTGTTGCCCGGGTAGCAGAGAAACGTGGCAGGAACTTTCCATGGCAAACACTTGTCTGTGGCAGGTGGCTGCCATTTGGATATGGTCGGTGTGGCGCCACGGTGCTGGCCACTATGGCAGGAATGTGGCTTTCTGCAGTGGCAGCGATGTGTTTTTCCACCGTGGTGGGGACATGGAATGCTCCCGTGGCGGGAATGGTATTTTCCACCGTATAACGAGACAAACCAGCGTGTAAATCACGTTCCTGTCACGGTGGTATGCTACGTTCCTGCCACGGTGGAAAAACACATCGCTGCCATGGGGGAACGCCATGTTCCTGTTACAGTGGCCACCACCGTATGGTGCCACATCGACCATATCCAAATGGCAGCCACCTGGCACAGACAAGTGTTGCCATGTTCCGGCGGAACGTTCCTGCCACGTTCCTCTGCTTCCCGGGTGGAGCTCCATTGAATTCGGTTACGGTCGCAGAAGACTTTTGCCAAGGTGCAAGACGGGTTTTGCTTGACAAAATTTTTTGGACCCCAATCGTTAGAGCACACTTCCGTAGGAATCTGGCACCGTAACTTTGAAATCGAGATAATTATCATGGCTGCCGACGACCATTTCAATGGAAGTCGACTAAATCCATCGTTTCCCACGTCGGTTTCCCAAAGAAAATTACTTAATTTTGATCTCCCCTCCCGTGATGAACAACAAAAATGCTGATTCGGTTTAAGAAATCTGATGAATCCACCAGAAATGCCTGCTTGACTCCGCCGAGGAACTGTTGCTTTCCACAAACAGACGTTTTCACCGTGTTCAGTTTGATTCGAATGCTCTCATGCACTATATGCTAGTGAGCTGTGGTTCTCTCTTTTTTTTAAAGACGCTTGCACGACTATTTTTTCACGGTAAAAAAGATCTTTTTCCCAATGAAATTTGAACGAATCTGTTCGACAGCAGCTTGCTCTCATGCCCATTTTTGTCCGTGAAACCCTTCAGGAGTGAAGATTCTCTCCCCAAGGAATCTTAATTAAATAGAAATGATGCTTCCAAACACATGCAACGCAGTCGGACATTTTGTTGTTTTTTTGTTTGTTTTTTTTTTTTTGTTGATACAAAATGCCCGTCCTTTTCGAAAGAGCTGTGACGTTACCCGATTATTTTATTTACAAAAAACTTGGTTGCTTTGAGTAAGCGCTATTCGCATGGATCGCTGCAACCACATTGGTGTAATTCTGGAGAATCGACAAAGTGGAGTCCGTTTTCAGTCACCCCGAATGTCAACATGGCCATCGTTTACGATGAGCTAACTGGCAAAAATGAAGTGCGATTGTTGGCAGGGTTCAATCCTCGCGTTCTTTAAGATGTGGCTTTTTGTCTGCGTTGGGACTGATTCATCACTGCAGGCAATATATTTTGTTCCCCTCTGAAGTAATGTTCGTAGTTCTTCATTATCCCTCGAACGCTCTCCTCCGAGCTCGAAACCCTTGACTTGTGAGCATTCTAGGGCAAGTAAATTGATTTGTCGCCCATCCTTCTCGCTTGGGTTGTCCGTCATGACCAGAAGTGCCCTTAACTATGTCCCAAAGCAAGAGCGAGGAAATTAATAAACGTCCTGTGTTCGTTCAATCTAATTATTTCAGGTGATGCAATTAACAAGGATGGTAAAACAGATTGAAGAGGTAAAAATTGGACATTCTGCTCATCCACTAAATCGTCGCATGTACCTCACGGTAAACCCAATTTACATATTGATCTCTAAATTGCGCAAGTTTTTGCGACTTCTATTCTTTCATCAAAAAGTGTCTTGGAGAAAAAGTTTTATTCGCTATTCTTTATTCTTTACACATTACGACTGTAAAGATGGCGGAAGAAGTTAGTAAAAATAGTGAGTATAAAAAACGTGACAACAATACTCAAACTTTTTACTTGCATTCGAGGAAACGTAAAACGTTAATGAGCTGTCATAGAAATTTAAATTTAAAAAGCAAACTGATGAGGCAACATGTCAACGTCTGCAGGAGCGACAAACTGGTAACCGAGTAGCTAGGTTTTCATCTCCTATACAAACTGTTAAACAATTCATAGCTCTGATTATCACTTCAAATGAACATACTCTTCTAATTCCTGTTGATGGAAAGTTGGCCACTTACTCCACCTATCTAATAACTTCACACTTAGTTTTATTCTTTAGTTTTACTACTTATGCATTACTCCAAACTTGCAGCAGTATGACTTTCTGTAAGTACTTTTATGTACACTAAAGTTCATATTTTTTGGTTTCCCACTTGTCTCATTTACCCTACCTGCAATAACTTGCAACAGTTCAAATTCCATTTGCTTTGGGTTTCACATTTACCTACTTTCCTCTGCCTGCAATAACCTGAAGCACTTCTACATGTCATAATTTTACATTAGCTTCGTTTCATTTCTTTAGGTTTGCCGCGTGTCTACTTTACTTCACCTGAAATTACTAGCAATGGTTCAAATTTCCATAGTTACTTTTCACTTAGTTTTATTCCTTTGGTTTCCCACTTGTCTACGTGTGTATATTTTTCAACAACGTGCAATAACTGACAATAGTTCAACTTGCGAGAGTTCCTTGACTTTGCTTAAAACGTTGGCCACTTCTCATGTAGTTTTTTGTTTTTTACGTATTTCAGATGCTGAATGGAATAATCATGCAGGCATACAACTTGGTGGCGCTGCGCTAATGATGTCTACCAATCCAACACGGAGACCAGATCCGAAATTTTCTCCCATGAAAAGCAATTATTGGAGAATGGATAAACCCTTATCATCGCATCGTTTCTGGACGCTTTCCAGTTATTGTGATCGCTTCCTTTTCACGCCTCAATCTTTGCCGTTCCATTTCACTCCTCTCCCATCCTTCCCAATGCTTTTCCCTTCTTTTTCTTTCCAGAAAGCTGACAATCATGTGCAGTTTTATTTTTGACGAGTTTCTGGCAATGGAGATCTAGACCGCAGGCCCCGGCGGCCAGTTGCTGTGGCGATGAGGCATTTTACCCTTTCACAACCAATTTTAAACTTTAGTCTCAGGATTTGTTTTTTTCATGTGTCATGTACGTAACTAAGCATAGAAGACGCCTGCAATCGATTTTTTTAGGGTTGACCTCGAGGTCATGCCATCCCACCTGGCAAGCGTATGTCATAATTCAGTATTCATTTCGGACACAGTTGTCCTGATTTATGTCCATTTTTGAACACATGTCCATATATTAAAATCTTTACTAAGCTATCGTGCAGGAAAAATTCAATGTTCTTTCAATAAAATATCTCATTATTTTCTTCGCCTTCGATGATTGCACTTGGCATACGTGTACGTCATTGTCCAGATCACCGCAGTCATGTGAGATATCGTTATTCCATTTCCCTTGCGTCTTGACCATCTTCAACGCATCTTCGATATAGAATCCCCCATAAATTTTTCATCCTTAACGTGCGTGCATCCTATCAAGACCTGTGCAACTTTTTTGTAGAAATCTCCAACACGTATTGCCACTTTCTCCTTGCCTGTGTGTGTTCAGTAAAAATTTCCTGTGAAAGGTTCACCACCTTTGCCCAATTAAACCGACGGCGATATTACACGTAATGTACCTACCCAAACATGTAGGTATAAATTGCGACTGTTCAGATTAAATAATCCACGCTGCAGAAATCAAAGATCCTCTTTAGCAAGCGAGTGAAAATCTGACGCCCGTGGCAAGCCTTTTTGAAATCTGACGCTTTAATTTCCACCGCCCGCATAAGAGTAAAAAGAAAAAACGTTTCGGAGGCATTGATACTACGTGCATTAAATTTTTAGAGCAGCCGAGAAAATAAGCAGGTGGAAAAGTGACCTTTCAAAAGTCCGACAAATCGTCGGTTTTTCTAAAACAAACTACTCAATGGACCTCAGCCCCATCTGTAAATTTTTAAAGGACAGCAAACAAGCGCTGCCAGATACACCGTGCTGTGCTGATTACGCAATGAGCGCTTTGAAGTGCCTATAAAAGTACCTACGAGTAGGGCAATTGCCAGAAACGAATAAAAGTCAAACCGACAGAAAACAAACCGGTTCCCATGGTAACCAAATAAATGCTTTCCTGACATTATGAAATTGGGGAGGTTTCGGAACTCCTGAATTTAGATGCGAATTGGTGCATCATGAATTGAATTTGGGAAAACTTCTCTTTTCCTTAGAAATTATTTTTTCATTTCATTTATTTTCATTCAAGAAAATTAGTTCACATTAATGTTTACAGTTGGTTTTTGATGTGAGCAAAACGGCGGCCAACTGAAGCAAAGAGAACTCTATGAATTCTGAAATTTTAATTTCTGACTCCAAATGGCCACGAGACCTTCCGCCATAGGTTTCCTCAGGTCAGTTCCACGAGACTGCGCAGTTTGTACTTGTAGGTGCGTCATTTCAACTGTGCAAAGCTCGTTGGCTGCGCTGTCTTGGCGACAGTGTCACAGAAGAGCTGCGTCTTGCTGTTAACCAACCATAAGAAGTTGGGTTACGGATGGCCAGATGGGCCATGGTTATACCCATATCGAAAAATTGTCGAATTTTTAAAATCAATGCATTGATTTCAATCAGTATGGTGTTTGGGAAAAACTGATTCCTTTTGGACTGGTTTTTCTTAATCCTCTTATCACACGATTTCTTTACTATTACACGGTGAAGATTATAAAAAAGAGCCTCTTATTTCAGGCTTGCTTTATTAATTTCACAATTAACGGAATATTGGAGCCCGAACGATCCTGCTTCCATCGTTACAAACAATTCACCCCATTTTTCGGTCAAACCACAAAATTCAGTGTGGCGTTTGTGCCGCAAATTCATCGTTTATCAACAGGACACTAATGGCCACATTTCCCATTGCAACTCAACCTCAAGTTCAACTTGATTGCCAATTCAACAGACGGATTCAATTCATCTTTCAGTGCAACAATCGAAAAGGAATAAGCGTTGTGCATAGAAATGAAATTTTCGCAAAATGAATCCATCCATTGAATTGGCTGTAGTTGAAAGAGGATGAGCTGAAATGGGGAATACGGCCGCAAAACACAACAATCAGTTGACAAGTGATAATGACTTCGAAGAAGGTATGGTGGTCTGTGACAAACGGGTTCGATCGCATTTTTAACGCACAGAACTATTTTTGTTTAGATTTTCAGAACAATAAAAAGCAAGACAATCAGTATCGAATTGGGCTGCTACACCTATCATATATCAGATGTGGAAGCAAAAATCCACGCAGAATATGCTCAATGAAGACGCTACATGGACTGACAGAAATTTCCCTCTGAGTCCACGCTTTTTACACATCGAATCCCCGTTACAATCTGAAGACACTTCACAGAGAATCAGTGTTTGCGCCGGGTACTCAACTTGAGGTTACAGCACCTTGACCACCACTAATTGTGTCCTCATATGCCAATGCTCCTGGATACATTGTCACTGCAGAACAATCA